>MJUT01049069.1:176321-190900 GCA_002080005.1 Gigantidas platifrons | reverse complement strand
ACAGACATATAAACCATTCAGACTTATGTTCCACAGACATATAGACCATTCAGACTTATGTTCCACAGACATATAGACCATTCAGACTTATGTTCCACATAAACATATAGATCATTCAGACTTATGTTCCACACAGACTAATAGACCATTCAGACTTATGTTCCACACAGACATATAAACCATTCAGACTTATGTTCCACAGACAAATAGACCATTCAGACTTATGTTCCACACAGACATATAGACCATTCAGACTTATCAGACTTATGTTCCACATAGACATATAGACCATTCAGACTTATGTTTCACACAGACCTATATACCATTCAGACTTATGTTCCACACAGATGTTTAGATCATTCAGACTTATGTTCCACACAGACCTATAGACCATTCAGACTTATGTTCCACACAGACCTACAGACCATTCAGATTTATGTTCCACACAGACCTATAGACCATTCAGACTTATGTTCCACACAGACATATAGACCATTCAGAATTATGTTCCACACAGACCTATAGACCATTCAGACTTATGTTCCACACAGACCTATAGACCATTCAGAAAAATGTTCTACACAGACATATAGACCATTCAGACTTATATTTCATACAGACCTATAGACCATTCAGACTTATGTTCCACACAGACATATAGACTATTCAAACTTATATTCCATACAGACCTATAGACCATTCAGACTTATATTCTACATAGACATATAGACCATTCAGACTTATATTCCACACAGACCTACCATCTACAAAGACATAAAGTGCAGAAAAAATGGTAAATAAAAGAAGCATAAATGTCTGTCAGTAAAGCACAACAACTCACAGCTGCAAAATAATTGATTGTCATTATAAGCAATTAAACATTGTTAAATCAGGAGTAGTGACATTTTTATTTGTATTTTATTTCTGGACACTCAGTCTGCCAGAAGTGTCTCCATTGTATAATTAAAGCTTTAAAAATAAAATGAAGTGTTTACCACCCATAAATGGTCATACAAGCATTCATGTTCTTTATTGGTGGAAATAAAAATGTTTAACCCTAATAACATAACACTACAAAGGTTAATATAATTTGTAGGTCCTGGACTGGATTTGATGGTAGCCATTACAACAATAAGAACAGGCCTAAATAATTTAGTTTCACAGAAAAACTTGGAAGATATGTTGAATAGCTCAAATATCATATAGAGTAGCAGTTTAAATTTGAGCTGATTGTGACTTAAAATAAAACATTAAGTTACTTGAAGAAATTAAAATTTTCAGTAATGGCTGTCATCTTAAATAGAGACAGGGTATTCAGACCATATTTTAACAGTGAACCACCCCAAAACAGTCCAATCCATTTTGGTTTCATTGGATATATGGTTTCTGACAAGAAGGTTTTAATGTGATTTTTCTTTATGAAAATAAGCCTAAATTGAATAATCGGCATAAATTTTCTGAAAAAATAATTTCACAGAAAAACATCGAGTACATGTATATGTTGAACTAATTCATCATTGTCATGTAGCTGCAGTTTAAATTTGAGCTTATTTTGACAGCAAATAAAGCAGTCATAGTACAATTTTAAAATTCTTATTCTTAGTAGAAGCATCTTGGATGGAGGACTTGGCTGTTGAACACAATTTTGAAAGAGTACTAGCCATGACCACTGTACCTCAACAAGGTTTGGTCTCATTTGGCATAGTGGTTTCAGAGGAGATGATTTTCAAATTTTTTGTGAACAAAATCAGGTTTTATTTGCAAAATGCATTATGTTTCAGCAAAAATCATAACATATGTCATACACTTACTCGTTAAAATGTAAATATTTAAAAAGGCAGCAGCCTTGTTGAATGACTGGCAGGATCATCCAACACAATTTGAAAGGAGATACCCTTTGGACAATTTAGCTAAACTTTGGTTCAAACTGGTTCAGTGGAGAAGTTTAAAGTGACGGATGGATGACAGACACCAACTGATGGAAAAAGCTCATATGACCTTTTGGGTCAAGTGAGCAAAAAAAAATTTAATTAACAAAATTGCACTCATAATTCCAACATTTCATTTTCAAAAATTGGTATTTTCCTCTTCTCCGCTAAGCACGCAACATTTTAGGGAGTGAAAGCACAGATTGATTGGCACGTAATCGGGATCATGTGTCCGTGCGGACGACTTTTAAGAACAATGTATAGCTTGGTAGAACTAGCCAGTTTCTTTTTATGAGGGGGATGTGGGATCCTTCAGACATTCCCATAATCTTCTTTTTCAAAATCTACGAAGGACATTTAGTAGTGCCAGAAAGTATACAAAATAAGATAAGAAAATGATTGATACATAACATAAGAGAGTGTGTTCTAGTAAAACTGGCTTGTCTGTTGTAAGGCCAAGACCTGTCCACATCCCTATCTATTACAGATGCCTCCCTACAGCTCAATACTAGATATTTAAATGAGTTATCATGCTAAGCAATCAATTTGAGTTCTGTCAAGCTGTTGAGTGACAATCTCTAGCTATAAAAGATAATATAGTATTGGTTTTCTATAATTTGACTTTTATATCTGATATGGAAGCTAGACAGCCGTTACTTCTCAAACAGTTCAGAAGGCCAATCTCTCAGCAATGACTTTTTGATAGAAATATGATTAATGGGACAGAAAACTATTAAAAACTGAGCATTTTGTAATATGGGTCTTTGGTCTGTAATTGGATGGCTGTGAAACTAGGGTCAAGTTTTCTTCTTAAATGACAATGAGAACAATTTGTTTCTTTTTTACTTGTAATCGATGAAGTGGGCATCATATATATAGAAATGTTGTTTTTTTTTTTCATAATAAAGGGATATGGGCAGTTTTAAAATGAAAATTTACAGTATCCAAATTGAAAAGCAAAGTGAAATCAGGTTCACAATGAGAATCATGTTTACAATAAAAATCAAGATGTGTAAGTGGTATCTATTTTGTCTCTGTGTCCATGATTTTTCTATTACTATTTGGAACTGTTACAACAGTGTGTATATTTTTGTAGTTTTCCTCGTTGAAATTGGTGCTAAACACCATAACCATTATAACCAAACCATTTTATTATGGGAAACAAAAACAAAATCACCAGAACCAGAGGTCCACTGGAGCCTTAACATCACTGGCATGTTTATAAATGTTCCATTATCTAATGACCATGAAGTTTGAGCTCAGTCAATTTCAGTTACACGTATTGAGAAGAATATTTTTAAACATTTTTTCAATATATCCTGGTTGGGGTGTCCATCTTGGATTTCTGAACATAATATTTTTCAGCAGAGCTACGAGCACCCAAGAAACATTCTTGCTATATATTTCCTGGCTATTTGTTATTTCAGTGCATAAATAAAGTGCTACTATCTTGGTGGTGGTTTAATAAGTCTGCAGCAAGTCAACCATTCTTGGCACCTTTGTGCCTCTTGTTTGGGAAACAGGACAGGCTAGAATCCCCAATATCAATCAGAACCTTTATTCTGTGTCAAGGATCATTGCACTAGAATTTCAAGAGGATCAGTCAAAAATAAGAAAATTTGAAGATACTAAAGAGGTAATCAGAAGCCGTAAATGGAAGGACAGACAATGCAATGGCCTAAAAGGATAATAAATGATCTACAAAATACTTCACAGAAAATAAAAGATTGATCAATAGCAACCCCACCAAGAACCGGAAAGGATATCAGGTGTTCCAGAAACATAAACAGTTACAGCCAAAAGGACAAAAGGACAAATAACAATCTACAAAACATACACATAAAACTAAAGATCGAGTAACACGAACCCCACTAAAAACCAGGGATGAACTAAGGTGCTTCGGTAGGGTAAGCAGTTCCTGTTCCACTAGTGGTACGTTATGAATGAGGAAAAGACCAGGAAGCCTTTATGACAAATGGAAAATATCCATGGTCATTTGTGACACAGTTATTCCATAACGGTTAACAATGTCATGGTGATGACCGTAAAACGTAAGTGATGACTTCAACTTAACCAATAGGAACATTGTATCTATAGAAGGAAAGCAATGATGACTTAAACTTAACCAATAGGAACATTGTATCTATAGAAGGAAAGCAATGATGACTTCAACTTAACCAATAGGAACATTGTATCTATAGAAGGAAAGCAATGATGACTTCAACTTAACCAATGGGAACATTGTATCTATAGAAGGAAAGCAATGATGACTTCAACTTAACCAATAGGAACATTGTATCTATAGAAGGAAAGCAATGATGACTTCAACTTAACCAATAGGAACATTGTATCTATAGAATGAAAGCAATCAGTGACATCAAATTAATAATTGAGTGCAAAACATTTCTAGTCTTATGAATACCAGTCAAAGGAAACAAATATTTACAAGTTTAAATGGTATGTACAGTCAGACCTGTATGCAAAGGGCACTCGAACGAACCTGAAAATGTGCCTTTTATGGGAAATTGCCATTTACATACAGGTTAAAATTATATACACTATTCATTAATGGGGAAAATAATGCTGCCCTTTACAGACAGTGATTTCTTAAATAGATGTGCCCTTTATAGACAGTGATTTGTTATATAGAGGTGCCCTTTATAGACAGTGATTTCTTAAATAGATGTGCCCTTTAAGACAGGTTTAACTGTACTATGCATTGTATCTGTAAGACAAGGCTATTGATAATAGTACATGAAACATTTTCAGGAAATCATTTCTGGTCAATTTCTGTCCCTATTTTGTTCGTCTGTTTGTTACTAGAAACAGATTTTTTCATTACTTAATTTCTTTGTGGTTTACTGTATATTTCGACACCTTTCTCTTTAAACTAAGATTTGCATAATTACTTGGTACTGTCTAATGGGGATAAATTTCAAAAACAAACAAACAAACAAACAAATCAAAACAAAACAAAACCAAACAATTTGTTTTTAAATTGATTTTTATCCCTCAAGAATTCCATTTATTTTAACTAACATGTAATAGAATGTGTTTAAAACTTGAGAGAAATAAGAATCCTATCTGTTTTTCCCAGCTAACCTTGTTAAATATTCAATTTGATTCTTTTCTGCATGATTTAATATTGGGAGAGTAATCAAACCCAATCTATTTCCTTACAACACTTTCTGCTCAAAATAGATTAACATTTAAAGAAACTAATTTTGAAAAATTAAAGATTTTTGAACATTTTGTCGCAATGTTGCTCAAAGATTATAAAAGAGTGAAACGAGAAGGAAAAATCAGATGCTACAACATGCACAGATTAAGAAATGATTTACGGAAAATTAAGATTTGAATCTCAAGAAATACGCATTTAATCTTAATATTAATAGCAGTCTATGAAATCTGAATCAGTATCAGTCTTGCCTGTCATTCAGTTCTTCTCCTTTAATTAAACCTAATGTGAATGTGACAAATTTCATCCGACTACTGTCAATTTTCAGAACAATTCAAACATGTCTAATATATTTGTCAACACAGTTTCTGTCCAAGTCCACCATCAATTGTGAAAATGCCTGACAAACACTCAATTACGTTTATGCAGATGCACCAAAAATATCATCTTTAAATTATTTTGGTTCCCTAATCAAAAGGCATAATGATATCAAATATAAAGCATGAATTATCTAAATCTCATATTTTTGTCAGTCTGGACAGAGGGGGGCTGATGAGTTATTTTTGTTCTTCATGATAACTATTTTTCTTTCCCATGATTTGTTTTTGTTGGTATTTATTTGCTTTGAATCGTGATTAAGAAATGAATTGTTTTCAGTCAATATTATTTTATGTTTTTTGTGATTACCCTCTATCATCTACATTTTTGTGAACATTTTTTTTGTGTATTTCTGTGAACATTTTTTTTGTAATGTGATTTTCTTGACAACATGTTTATTTTTTCTCAACTTGTCAATCATCTGAACAGGCATACTGATTGGTCACCTCCACTGACACTTGCAGAAACAAAGAAGACCCGACTAGTATTACTAGCAGTAAGGATGCCACTACCCTGGGTAAAAGTACTCAATCAACCTCTTTCGGTCTCTTATTTATAGTGATGTGTGATCAACAGAATTTATTTCCTGTGATAACTTGTGATCAGTAAAGCGTATTTTTTGTCAAATGTGATGAGACACTTCTACTACCTCCCCACCCTTCTGAACTTTAGGCATATTTGAGTATTAAAGACCCAACATAGAAATCATCAAACAGATACATGATTGATTGATTGTTGGTGTTTAATGCCACTTTCAGCAATATTTCAGCTATATCGTGGCGACCAGTTTTAGTGGTGGAAGAAGCCGCAGTACCCGGAGAGAACCACCGACCATGGGCAAGCAACTGGTAAACTTTATCACATGTGGTCAAACAGATACACAATATATAAGAATGAAAACAAAATGTAGAATCTTCATATAAAGGCCACTCAAGGGAACCTGAAAATGTGACCTTTATGAGAAGTTACCTTTATATGAAGGTTAAAATTATATGACCTATTCATTAATGGAATAATGAGACTGTTCGTTATAGACAGTGATTTGTTATATAGAGGCAGGGCATTCACTCATTTTCAAGAAGGAGGTGATAATCCTAAAGTAGAAGGGAGGGAGTTCTGCAAAACCACCAACAAAACAAAGCTGTATTTTACTTTCACTTTGACATTTTCATATTTAAAAACAAAGGAGCAGGGGATAAAATGCAATTAGAAAGGCAATTTGCCTGGTGCCCGGCTACTGTGGAATGCCCTGTAGAGGTACCCTTTAAGTGCCCGACTACTGTGGAATGCCCTGTAGAGGTACCCTTTAAGTGCCCGGCTACTGTGGAATGCCCTATAGAGGTACCCTTTAAGTGCCCGGCTACTGTGGAATGCCCTGTAGAGGTGCCCTTTAAGTGCCCGGCTACTGTGGAATGCCCTGTAGAGGTACCCTTTAAGTGCCCGGCTACTGTGGAATGCCCTGTAGAGGTACCCTTTAAGTGCCTGGCTACTGTGGAATGCCCTGTAAAGGTACCCTTTAAGTGCCCGGCTACTGTGGAATGCCCTGTAGAGGTACCCTTTAAGTGCCCGGCTACTGTGGAATGCCCTGTAGAGGTGCCCTTTAAGACAAGTTTGACTGTATAGTCTTTATATCATTACAATTCTTGTAGCAACTTAGAAGATAAAAAAATGTGGGTTTTTTTTAAAAATTTTATTCATAATAAATATTATTAAAATTTTGTAGCAACTTACAAAAAAAAGTTTTTTTCTTCAAATTTACAACTTTCATCTTTATTTATTAAAAAAATCTTTTAACTAAGTTGTGTATCAAAATTTTAACATGTGCAAAAATAAAATGTATCTAGTGTCCACATACTTTTGTTAGTGCATTTCAGAATTAATTCATTGTAAAATTAAACCCTATATAAAATATCTGAGAATATTTTTTTTACAGCATCTGTGTTGTAAAACAGAGTACAATGTATTTCAGTATGTCTATAGATTAAAAACATTCTATTGAAAAGGAGAATTTCATATAGAGTGAGTGATTGATGTTTAACGCCAACTCAATCATGGCGAGAACAATTAATTTTCAATGAGATAATGAGGTCTGCTTTGTACTAGGCCAACATGCTTAGTTGAATTATTGTATAGTACTCGCTCACTGAAATAAACAACAGTCTGCAGATAGACATGTCTCCCCACTCTGACACATTATCCTAATTCCGAGCCAACCAGTCTTTGCTCTTTCACCTTAATGCTACGTGCTTAGCGGAGAAGCAATCAATTCCAATTTCATAGTCTTTGATTTGACCCAATCAGGGCTCAAACCCACGATCTACCGCACTCGAGACGAGCATGCTAACCATTACACCACTGAGGCAGTTATTTGTCTATTCAAATGATAAAGCTATAACATAAAATGAAGACACAAATATGGCTACCCCTGTAGTTAAAGACAGTACGACAAGATGCTACATAATTAGACAGTAAAATGTGACTAGTTAAAGACAGTATGACAAGATGCTACAGAATTAGACAGTAAAATGTGGCTAGTTAAAGAAAGTATGACAAGAGGCTACAGAATTAGACAGTAAAATGTGACTAGTTAAAGACAGTATGACAAGATGCTACAGAATTAGACAGTAAAATGTGGCTAGTAAAAGACAGTATGACAAGAGACTACAGAATTAGACAGTAAAATGTGACTAGTTAAAGAAAGTATGACAAGATGCTACAGAATTAGACAGTAAAATGTGGCTAGTTAAAGACAGTATGACAAGAGGCTACAGAATTAGACAGTAAAATGTGGCTAGTTAAAGACAGTATGACAAGAGTTAAAGACAGTATGACAAGATGCTACAGAATTAGACAGTAAAATGTGGCTAGTTAAAGACAGTATGACAAGAGGCTACAGAATTAGACAGTAAAATGTGGCTAGTTAAAGACAGTATGACAAGAGGCTACAGAATTAGACAGTAAAATGTGGCTAGTTAAAGACAGTATGACAAGAGGCTACAGAATTAGACAGTAAAATGTGGCTAGTTAAAGACAGTATGACAAGAGGCTACAGAATTAGACAGTAAAATGTGGCTAGTTAAAGACAGTATGACAAGAGTTAAAGACAGTATGACAAGAGGCTACAGAATTAGACAGTAAAATGTGGCTAGTTAAAGACAGTATGACAAGATGCTACAGAATTAGACAGTAAAATGTGGCTAGTTAAAGACAGTATGACAAGAGGCTACATACATGTAATTAGACAGTAAAATGTGGCTAGTTAAAGACAGTATGACAAGAGGCTACAGAATTAGACAATAAAATGTGGCTAGTTAAAGACAGTATGACAAGAGGCTACAGAATTAGACAGTAAAATGTGGCTAGTTAAATACAGTATGATAAGAGGCAATCTTATTCTTACAAGATCTAGATAAAATTTGAAGGTGTCCGCCGAAAGTATAGTTTTAGATCAAATATGGTATGCTATGTTCACGAAAATGAGGAGGACAGTATCTTTATGAATGTTAGAAAAGTGACTCAAAGTTACAGCACAATGTTAGGCTTATAACATTTATATTTCTTCAACATATTGCCTTTTTATTGGTGGCTTACAAAAAATATTTGTGATAAAATCTAATGGGAAATTGAGTGATGGAGAATTTATTTTCTTAGATGGCAGGAGAAAATTAAAAATTGCCATATCTTTTATGATCATCCATCTTAACTCATAACAACTGTCTTAAATGCTAAAAAAATATATAACAAAAATACAATTCAAAAAATGTTATTGCTTTGCAGTAGAACATTTTGTAATGTATATTGGCACATCTCTCTGCTGTCAATATCATATGAATCTGTTTCAGGCTAGAAACAGATTGCAAAACATTTTCCGATGGTAATCTCTGGCATTTTGTAATGAAGCATGGCCACGATATGTAAGTAATAGTTCAATCTTCATAGAAAATGAGAAAAAAATACATATCTTAAAACAGATGTACATCTAAAAAATTAATAACTCCCTAGAAACTTGAGTGGGGGGAAGTCACTTTAACAAATAACTTTGATGTTAATCTAGCTAATAGACAAAGACTTTGACAAATTGGTAGAGAAAGATGTTAAATATATCAAAATACACACTCCAACAACTTGATCATATTAACAGTATCATACATAAAAATAAAATACAAACACACTCCAACAACTTGATCATATTATAACAGTATCATACAAAACATTTGCATTATGTGATAAAGTTTGTCAGTGACTTGAGACAGGTTGGTGGTTTTCTCTGGGTACTCTGGTTACCTCCACAAATAAAAATGACTGCCACGATATAACTGAAATATTGTTGAAAGAAGTATTAAATACCATAACCCTAACTCCTCCATAAAATTTGGTAGTTGTGAATATTGAGGGGAGATTCTTGTTAGAAAGTAATATAACTAGAAAATCAATGAAAACTATCTGAAGTCATTGACATCCCCTTTTTCAAAAGGTCCATTTCCTACACGTTCTAACTGTGTTCTAAAACTTTCTCATTTTTTTCTTCGGAGTAAAATAGTTGAATTCAGTTAAATTACTCAACAAATAACATCCCTGAATATCCTTCTATGGAGATTTTCAAAAATTGGTGGGTTTGTTGTATTAACTAGTTTTTCCCATAGCATTTTAGAAGAAAACTCTTTGTACTTTTTTTTTCAAATACAAGCCAAATATCTCCTTAAAGTGATCTAATCATTTCAAGATTTAAAACAGTTAACTCCCCCACGCAATGCCACCAACAACAGCTCCGCATAGAGTTCCTCCCCACCCAATGTCACTAACGGCTGCACCTACAGAATACCCCCCACGCAAAGCCACCAATAACAGCTCTGCATAGAGTTCCTCCCCACCCAATGTCACTAACGGCTCCACCTACAGTTACTCCCCGCCCAATGTCACCATCAAAACCATCTCCTACACTCATATATTTAAAGCCAAAACCAATTAAGAAAAAATGCATAAAATTATTATCATCCAGAACATGAAGCTTTGATAACTAGTGGAAATGTTCCTATGAATCAAATGCCCCAATGATAAAGATGGAGTCTTATACCTTGAAAAACAATAGCTAAAAAAGTCTGTATTTTGTCTGTTATCAACAAAAATGTCACTTAACAAGTTGATGTGATATGTAAGGTGGATACTCTTATGTCATACAGAGATTATGTTGTTTTCCAGGTGAAATATTTATGTTAGAATTATCATAAGGTCAAGTGACTTGTGTATTGCCAAATGAAAACAGAAATAAACAGGCTGTAAAAGTAATCACTTTCCTCATAAAATTAATGGACAAGATTATGTTATTGTTGATAAGGTAACAAGGGTTGGTAGGGGAGGGGTCAAAATATATGTTGTCTTCAGATATATTTTTGCCACAAAAGAATTTTTTTTAATTTTTTATGCCTTATATATTATAAACTTTGTTATCCAATTTAATTGATAAACAGTATTTTTGAACTAAATAAATCATTGATACCAGATGAAAAAAAAAATGTCAAACAGCAGGTGCTGATTCAGACAAGAGGACACCCAGTGCATGCTATTGCTTAAGACTCTACTGTGACAATGAAATGTAGAACAGCACTAAAAGCACTGTTCCTTTACTTTAATTTGTGTCTAAGTGTAATGTTGGATAGTCTTGTTCATGTTCATTTACATCTATATCCTCTCTTACTACAAGCTGGTCCTTTACTTTAATTTGTGTCTAAGTGTAATGTTCGATAGTCTCTCATGTTCATTTACATCTATATCCTTTCTTACTACAAGCTGTTCCTTTACTTTAATTTGTGTCTAAGTGTAATGTTGGATAGTCTTGTTCATGTTCATTTATATCCATATCCTTTCTTACTACAAGCTGTTTCTTTACCTTAATTAGTATCTTTGTGTAATGTTGGATAGTCTCTCATGTTCATTTATATCCATATCTTTCTTACTACAAGCTGTTTCTTTACCTTAATTAGTATCTTTGTGTAATGTTGGATAGTCTCTCATGTTCATTTATATCCATATCCTTTCTTACTACAAGCTGGTCCTTTACTTTAATTTGTGTCTAAGTGTAATGTTGGATAGTCTCTCATGTACATTTACATCTATATCCTATCGTACTACAAGCTGTTCCTTTACTTTAATTTGTGTCTAAGTGTAATGTTAGATGTCTCTCATGTTCATTTACATTCATATCCTTTCTTACTACAAGCAGTTCCGTCACTTTAATTTGTGTCTAAGTATAAAGTTGGATAGTCTCTCATGTTCATTTACATCCATATCCTCTCTTACTAAATATTTTAGAGGTCTAAGCAATGACAGTGGCATAGACATGAAAGATAAAAATTTATTAAGGAATCTTTCAAATGATTGTTCACAGTTTGGGCTCAAAGAAGTATAAATAAAGAATTTATTATTATTATTATTATTATTATCTAGTTTCTGAGAACAAAATTATTTATTCATTTTCCAATATGGTCCTATGTTACAAACAGCTGTGGTGATCATAATTATATCACAAGTGTGGTTTCTGAGAAGAAGATATATGAAAGTTTATCCAATCAGAAACCATAACTGGCACTGCAGCTGCCATGTTGAATTTCCAAATACAACGAAAATCATTTTTGTAGTATCAAGAATAAGAATAATTCATGCTATATGGAACCTTGTTTTCATATTTTTTTTTTAAAGTAAAATATCATCCCAAATGTATAGGATTATAATAGTAGACACCACCCATGGTTGATCCCCCAAAACATAAACCTTTAGGAGCCCAAACACAAAAATATAATATGTTAGTACAAACTAAACATCCAGAACTATGGCACTTTAAATCTCAAGTACATCTGACTCAATAGTTTCTGAGAAATGCTGCAGACATCTTAAGAAAAAAGAAAGAAAAAAAGAAAAAGAAAGAAAGAAAGAAAGAGAAGAATGAAAGGAAAAGAGAGAAAGTATAAAAAGAGAAAAAAGAAAGAAAGAAAGAAAGAAAGAAAGAAAGAAAGAATAAAAAGAAAGAAAGAAATAAAGAAAGAAACAAACAAACAAAGAAAGAAAGAAAGAAACAAACAAACAAACAAACAAAGAAAGAAAGAAAGAAAGAAAGAGAGACTTAACAACCTATACTAAATAAACCAATACTCAAAAGACAACAGATCATGGTCTGCATGACATGCTTTAATTTGTCCACCAATGACAAACTATGTGTCATGTCAAATCATGTTAAATGTGTGGGGAAATGTAGCATTCTATTTGTGGTATCTTACTAATTATATGTTCTACTGATAATTAACTAAGTCACACTATCTATGGGTAAAGGGAGATAATTACAGGATCAGATTTCAACCACCAGGGTAGTATTCAGGTGTTATTACTCACAAGTATTAAAATACAGGTGAAAATTAATTAATCATACATTTGTATTTGTACCTTTTAACCCAATATATTCTTTTAGCTTGAATTTTTACTAAATAAATAGGTTGAAATCCTAGTTTGTTTTATTTTGAATAAATAGTTTGTTTATTTTGAATAAATTATTATTTTTTTTATGAAATATGATTTACATATGAGCTATTTTGTTCATATCCCTCTTTGAACCAATTTTTTGTATAGAAAATAATAATTGATTTTGACGTATTTTTTATAATATGGATTGGCTTAATTACCTGGATATCAGAAGTTGCAAATTTAAAATCATGGCAAATTTGTGGAAAATTGTGAAAAATATCAAAACTGTTGTACTCTTGAGAATGTCACATCATCAGAGAAGATTAATTGTATTGCCACTTAAATCCATAATTATACCAGTTTAATAACATACACAATGAAGCATGTCTAAAACGAACCCTCAATAAAAACAGAATCCTGTATTAACCAAATTTTTGTTTACATAAAATCCCAATGTAAGAAATCTTTGTTAATTTAACCTGTATAAAACAAACACCTGTCGATTCCAAACACAAAAGTTGGATCCAAGGAGGTTCAGTTTAGACAGGTTTCATTGTATATATAAAAATAAGCCCACAGACTATGTACTTTTTACCTACCATTTTCTCTATCAGATGTGACCTTCCTGTACTTCCCATCTCTCCATCAGATATTATGTCATTGTGACCTTTCTGTACTTACCATTCTCTCCATCAGATATTATATCATTGTGACCTTTCTGTACTTACCATTCTCTCCATCAGATATTATATCATTGTGACCTTTCAGTACTTACCATTCTCTCCATCAGATATTATGTCATTGTGACCTTCCTGTACTTACCATTCTCTCCATCATATATTATATCATTGTGACCTTTCAGTACTTACCATTCTCTCCATCAGATATTATTTCATTGTGACCTTTCTTTACTTACCATTCTCTCCATCAGATATTATATCATTGTGACCTTCCTGTAACTACCATTCTCTCCATCAGATATTATATCATTGCAACCTTCCTGTACTTACCATTCTCTCCATCAGATATTATATCATTGTGACCTTTCCATACTTACCATTCTCTCCATCAGATATTATATCATTGTGACCTTTCTGTACTTACCATTCTCTCCATCAGATATTATGTCATTGTGATCTTTCCGTACTTACCATTCTCTCCATCAGATATTATGTCATTGTGACCTTTCTTTACTTACCATTCTCTCCATCAGATATTATATCATTGTGACCTTTCAGTACTTACCATTCTCTCCATCAGATATTATATCATTGTGACCTTTCCGTACTTACCATTCTCTCCATCAGATATTATGTCATTGTGACCTTTCAGTACTTACCATTCTCTCCATCAGATATTATGTCATTGTGACCTTTCAGTACTTACCATTCTCTCCATCAGATATTATGTCAGTGTGACCTTTCAGTACTTACCATTCTCTCCATCAGATATCATATCATTGTGACCTTCCTGTACTTCCCATTCTCTCCATCAGATATTATGTCATTGTGACCTTTCAGTACTTACCATTCTCTCCATCAGATATTATATCATTGTGACCTTTCCATACTTACCATTCTCTCCATCAGATATCATATCATTGTGAACTTTCCGTACTTACCATTCTCTCCATCAGATATTAT
>MJUT01049069.1:106618-120748 GCA_002080005.1 Gigantidas platifrons | reverse complement strand
ACCCAAAAGCAACTGATAAAAATACCTATCTTGGATGTTTAACTGAAAGGGAAACAACTTTTAATTAAAACTAAGAACGTTTAACTAACAACTTTTTATAAAGTAGAAATAAACGAAGTGTCGAAAGAGCATTGGAAGATAAAACTATATGTTTCTGTTTTATTTTTAAGAACATGGAGAAGTGGCATACTATTTCAACCAAATATTACTATTTTTGACATTTATATGAAGGGAAAACGTGTATACATTAAAAAAAAAAAACCAAAAAAAAAAACTATCCCATTTCTAAAAAAGATCGTCAATAATGAATAAATAGCATTCATAACATAGATATAAGAAGAGTTTGAAGATACAAAATTGGTAAGCATAATCCGTAAATCGAAGGAAAGACAACACAAAAGAAAAAGAACAAAACAATTATCAGTTCAATATTAATGGTTATTGTACAAAGTTTTCTTGGTTCAAAACAAGAAAATTATCAATTTTTAGATAAGGTTATTTTTTAATACATTTTTGAATATATATAATAAAAAATTAATTCGTAATTTTCTATTCTTTACTAATCCAAAACTTCATTTAACGTTCTATAAAGTTATTTTTAACACTATTTTAATTTCAAATATATTTCCGTCCTCTTCAAAGGCCGCGCCTTCTCATATTAATAATATTCAGTTCAAAGTTCTTATTCGGTCATCTGTACAAAATTAACCCAGTAGTTGACCAATGAGATCTACAAGCGCCGTTTCTCGCGTGATTTCCCAGTTGGAAGAGATATACCGAATGCACCACCCTACAAGGAATAATTATTGTATACACAATGAAAAATTCGAAAACCCTCGAAAGAAAATCTTCGGCAGATCGTATAACGTGTTTCCTTCCCCTATACTATAAAAATGGATCCCAGATTGTTGAAGCGTATTCCAGTGATGGTCTGACTATTGATGTGTAAGCCACCGCTTTGACTGGTTTTGTGCAATCTTTTAGGTTTCGGCGGATGAAGCCTATGGTTTTATTTCTTCGTTCCTGATTGTATTTATATCCCATATTAACTTTTAGTTGAATTTAGAACGCGCACCATCCATATTGTAAAAAGAATCGAAATATAACTTTCCCGCCAGTCTCGGCCAGGTGTAAATTCTCCTGCCTGGCCCCTGCTGTATATATATATATCCCATTCACGAATGTTTTCATTTTTATATTGTTTCATTAGACAATTTAATTGTTCTATCTACCGTATTTCTGGTCTTCAAAAACGTTGTCCCACCGTTTTACACGTATATCTGATAGTTCCAAGAAAGCTGACATACTTAACACCCAATTCTCTTCTGTATTCAATAAGGGAGAAAGTACTGACAACATACCTCCAAAGGGCCCATCTCCACATGACACAATGAGTAACATCAATATCACAGCAGAGGGAGTAAAGAAGCTACTGCGCCAGCTAAACCCACACAAGGCAACTGGCCCCGATAATGTGTCATGTAGATTGCTGAAGGAACAAGCAGATAAAATTACACCAGTTATCCAACTACTCTACCAGGCATCAATCAGCCAGGGAAACATTCCACTTGACTGGAAAACCGCCCATGTGGTACCGATCTTCAAGAAGGGGGACAAGAGTAAGGCAGAGAACTACAGGCCTGTCTCACTGACATCAGTGGTGTGTAAGCTGATGGAACATATACTGTGTAGCAATATCTCATAACACCTTGACGAGAAAAGAATCCCGAATGATGCTCAACACGGCTTTCGCAAACGACGATCTTGCGAAAGCCAGCTTATTCTGACAGTACAAGACCTTGCCACTAATATTGATAGTTCAGGACAAACAGATGTCATACTACTTGACTTCTCGAAAGCGTTCGACAAGGTTCCACATGAGCGCCTGCTCTACAAACTGGAGTACTATGGCATAAGAGGGGAAAACTTGAAGTGGATTAAAGACTTCCTTGGTGGACGCACTCAACTAGTTCTGCTGGAGGGTACTAAATCTGAGACAGCTCCAGTCCAGTCTGGCGTTCCACAAGGCAGCGTACTTGGTCCATTGCTTTTTCTACTCTTTATTAACGACCTGCCAGATTACGTTTCTGAGAAGTCAACAGTCCGCCTCTTTGCTGATGACTGCGCCTTATACCGTACCATCAAGGATAAGGACGATGCCATCAAGTTGCAAGAAGACCTCGACGAACTGCAGAGATGGGGAAAATGAGTGGTTGATGGAATTTCACACCCAAAAATGTCAAATACTACACTTTACCAACAAAAGAAAGGTGGTCGACATGCCTTACAATATTCATGGGCATGTCTTGGAGGTAGTAGACACAGTCAAATACCTTGGTATACTTCTTCACAAGGGACCTAAATGGAACCATCACATAGGGGAGGTAACGAAGAAGGCTAACTCCACCATTGCCTTCCTGAGGCGTAATCTACATCAGTGCCCACCTGAGACAAAAGCCCTATGTTACCAAACCTTAGTAAGACCATCATTGGAGTATGGATGCAGTATCTGGGATCCCTATACTCAGGAAAACATCAACAAATTGGAATTAGTGCAAAGGCGAGCAGCTAGGATGGTATACAGGGATTACAGAACCACCAGTAGTGTTACAAACATACTTAACCAACTGCATTGGCCACCTCTTCAAGAGCGCCGCGGACAAGCCAGGGCTCTGATGATGAACCGCATAGTGTACAATCTGATAGCTATCCCACCAGTCCTCCTAGTTCCAACAATCTCGAGTAGGGGAAATAGTATGACATACTTTGTACCATTCGCCAGAACCCTAACATACCAGAAGTCATTTTTTCCTGATGGAATCAGAATCTGGAACTCCCTGCCAACTTCTGTAGTGAACTCACCGACCATAGACATCTTCAAATAGAAGATGTCCCAGCACACTGTTCGGCCATAAGTAAAATCATACAAGACGTTTTTAGATGCACTGTAAATAGAAAATTTTAATCACAGTTGTTCAGTTGTTCCTGCACCATGCGCCGATACGATTATACCTGAAAATGGTCAGTACCTGATTGGAAGAAGAAGAAGATATCTGCTCTCGAATCTCGTCAATGACAGAGTCAAAAATTAGAAAACGCATTTTCGATATCAATCTTGGACCAGTGAGAAATAAAACTAGAAAAAAGTTCGCCATACTTCTCACAGACAGCAAGGGGAAGTACATTTCAGAACAAATCTCAACAGAATCCTTCCTGGACTTCCAAATTGTATCCCAACCTAGCATAACAATCGAAACACCTGAAACAGCAGAATTCATCTGGTCTACATTAAAGAACCTGTTACATTACCAAGATAGAGCAATCATATTCCTGTAGCTAGGCACTTGTGACTTCACCATAAAATCTCACACCACAAAATTAATTAGCCTTCGATATACTACACTGAACTACATGATGACTAGGATACAGAAATTAGTTGACTGCCTACTAAAATATAAGAGACAAATAGAAACGAGATATAAATATTCTCGAGTCATCCTTCTGGAATGTCCCCCTGTCTCGATCACAAAACACAACACATACAAGGGCCATAAACACCCTGAAATGTTTCATAACCAGAACGCAAAACTTGAAAAACAATTAGAACTGCTTAACAGCCTAGTTCAAGAGATAAATCGTTCATATTGTCCAATCCAAAAGCAAAAAAACAGTCCAATTTATGTATATGTCGCCAAACTTCACCAAAGACATATTACACAAAACCAAGGGCAGTAAAGGTAGCAAAGGGAAGAACAGAAAAATCCAGTACTACATCAACTACCCGCTACTAATAGATGGCGTGCATTCAAACGAACTAGTCTCAAAGCTCTGGCTACGTCGTATATGCGACAAAGTTGCGCAGCTATGCTATTAAATCGAATTAAATATAAAAACTTATAGTGGAATTTAGCAGGGTCACAGCTTACTGGATTCAAAAAGTTCTCGCTAATACACAGCAATTACCTAAGTTATATCGTATTGAAAGCAATTTAGCAGGTTCAAAGCTTGCTGAATTTCAACTTAAATTTCAATTGCAATTTCATTCCATTACTACATGCATAAACAGGAATTTAGCAGGATCATACCTTGCTGAATTAAAATTTTACTCCGCCGTTTTCAAATCATTCCGTTCTGAATAAATTTAGCAGGTTGCTGAATATCAATTTTCTACACCTGATACACAGAAGTCTCTACAAATAAGAATTTAGCAGGGTCATAGCTTGCTGAAATATAAATTTAATCCACCGTTTTCAAATCATTCCGTTCTGAATAAATTTAGCAAGGTCAAAGCTTGCTGAATATCAATTTTCTACACCCGATACTTAGAAGTCTCCACAAATAAGAATTTAGCAGGGTCATAGCTTGCTGAATTTACAAAAGTTTTCGTCATCACATAGCAAACACCTTCAAAAAGGAATTTAGCAGGGTCATAGCTTGCTGAACTCCAAATTCATCCAACCATGGAAAGAGTCATAGCGACAAGACGTAGTGTAAGACAAAGGGCGACTCGTACCCCCTTCACTCCAGCAAAAACAATTTCGCAAACTATTTGTACTTAATCTCTACAATTCGACATCTAAAATCTTTCTTAATGTGAACCAACACCATATCCTTGACTTTGTTAATCAATACCTAGTGAACATACTCTCAATTCTGGATCATAATGAAAAATTTAAGGACATTAACAGTGTGAACTACAGTCCATGCTTGACATACAAACAAGCCATGCTAATTCAAAAAGATACCTCATAAGTGAGCTAAAGTCACCAATACTAACATTCAACTGTACGAAAGAACATAAGTGGTATCAAAATAACAAGGAAATGTCAGCAACAAATAAAGCTACCCATCTAGGTATTGAAAGGATTTCAACAGGCAACAACCGAAAAGAACTAGTCCAAACACGTATAACAACTGCAAGAAGGACAGTATTTGCTTTACTGGGAGCAGGACTACACGGCCTGAACTGGGTGAGCCCTAAAGTAGCTATACACTTTATCCAAATATATGTCATGCCAAGACTCTTATACGGTCTAGAAATCACGAGCTTAAGACAAAATGAAATACAAAAACTGGAAATTTACCTAAAAAAACTGCTAAAGCAAGTTCAAAACCTTCCAGAAAGAACAGCTAACGAGGCAGCATACTTAATGATGAACCTATACCAGTGATTGGAGAACTGCACAAAAGAATCTTAAAAACTTTCGGTAATATTATAAGAAAAGACAACTCTATTGAAAAAGATATAGCTCTAAAGCAGCTTGCTCTGAAAGGTCAGAATTCGGACAGCGAGTTCTCAAAACTGGACGAAATCTCAGAAAAGTACCGTCTGAACTCGCCCCATAATTTGATAGTAAATCCACCTACAAAATCGTCATGGAATATATCTGTTGGCACTACAATAAATAAATACTATATCAATCAAATGGTGAAAGATGCAGAAACAAAAGTTCACTGAAATTTCTACACTTGTCAGAAGCTAGATACGGACATTGCCATAATATCTGGTCAAGTTGTGGAACCGAACCATTTGCTGTGACAATGGCAGCGGTCAAGGTGAAACTAGTCACAGGAACGCTTACTCTACAGGTACACAAAGTCCTATGTGCAAAAAAGAGACTGAAAACACGGCTCATTTCAAACTGCAATGTGCAAGCCTGCAGGAAGTAAGAAAACCATTCATGGATAAAGTGTTATCATATCTGGAAACAAATGAGAATCTGACACCTTATGTCACAGATCTACCGGAGGAACAAAATATACTACAGCTACTAATTGACTGTACAAAATTTGACTTTATACCACTCAAGGAAAGGAGCCATTCCGAAACCTTATCCAGAGGTTTATGTTATAAACTGTAGCAGCAACAATTATGCAAAATAACTACCGTATCATAACAGGATCTAGAAAACCTGAGGATTAATAAGATATCGACACCGTTAGAGAGCAGATAGACGTAGATTAGGCATATATAAATATATATAAGATTTAGCAGGGTGAAAGCTTGCTGAATCCTGTAAGGAATAACTTTTTTTTCAGCAATTTTAATTGGATATGCCAGGACATTTTAAAAATAACGGTTTTGAAATGAAGTTTAACGGAAAATGTATATAATAACGTACCATCCATCGTCACGCTAGAAATTGTTCTTTTTGCCTTTTATTAGTACAAATGACTCTTTTAAACAACCATTGTACATAATCGTGTATATAGTGAAACTACTTTTAAATACTTTTAAACCCGTTTTAAACTAGATAGGGTTATTTTAGAGATAAGTTAGGGATAAGTGATAGGGACACACCATACCAGACATTTATGATACTCGATGTACGGACTTCAGTGGTGAATAAGTTGGCAACAACGGTTATCCGGGCAGTGGATGAAGATTCATGATAGCTTGAAATTTTAGATTTTTTGATGAATTTTTAAAAAAGTAAGGGATTAGGTGGAATGAACGGAATTTCATTATATATTTCTTTATTCAGATGTCAATAAACTAAATACTTTTCTAGTAAACTTGTTTAATAAATTTCATGAAGAAAATTTATTTACATAAATCAAAAATCACATATCTAAGGAGATATATGTTTAAACTAATACAAAATAAGTCAAAATGATGAAAAGTAATCTAAGTAATCAGAAAAAAATGGTCGATTACAGATTACATCCGATTACATGATAAAATGCAATCAATTACAACTGATAACGATTACAAATTACGATGACCCCATGTCTGCCAATCAGCATTACGAACTGCCTTTGGCGGCCATGTTTATTAAGGGATCGGAACTAAATGAGCAATCTTTATAGCGGGCCTTCCATAGATGCTTCCTACCAAGTTAGGTTCATTTTTGCAAGCGGTTTCAGAGTCGAAGAAATTTTTAGGAATCGACCCCATGTCTGCCAATCAGCATCACGAACTGCCTTTGGCGGCCATGTTTATTAAGGTATCGGAACTAAATGAGCAATCTTTATAGAGGGCCTTCCATAGATGCTTCCTACCAAGTTTCAATTCATTTGACCAAGCGGTTTCAGAGATTTTTAGAAATTGACCAACCAGAAACAATAACTGCCTATGGCTACTCGGTTTCAGAGGTGAAGATATTTTTTAGAAATCAACCAATCAGCAATAAGAATTGCCTATGGTGGCCATGTTTGTTAATGGATCAGGACGAAATGAACAATCTTTATAGAGAACCTTACATAGATGTTTCCTACTAAGCTTCAGTTCATTGGGCTAAGGGGTTTCAGAGCAGAAGATTGAAATGTGAAAAGTTTACAGACGGACGACGGATCAAATGATGGCAATAGCTCACGTTCCCTTTGACAACGTCTGCTCAAAAGCTTTGATGAATACCAGGGTGATAACACAAATTCTAACATGACGTCCTTCTTTCGCTTTTAGACAAACGAGCGATTTATCGATGGTATAATCTCGTTCACACATGCGCCGGTGAATGTGACTGACTTTTCCATTGGCAGCATAAATGGTATGTGACACTTTCCGCAAACGTAAATATAAATTACCGTCTTCCAATCAAAGTATACTACCGTATTTGTAATCTTAGACATATCAGAATCGAAATAAATCATGGAAGCATGAATGTGTTTTGAGTTTTAACATGGGTTGGTGGATATTAGTAAATTTTATCCCTCGCCTGTGGCTCGGGATAAAATACTAATATCCAACAATCCATGTTAAAACTCAAAACACATTCTGGCTTTCATGATTTATTTCTTAATTAGCGGGTCATTTTACCTGAGCCTGAATCACTCACCTGGTCACTTATACAGTTTATGTTCAATAAAGTATAGCTTTTTTTTCATAAATTTCGAATTTAACCCATAAATATAGGATTTTTGATTCTGTCACATCTCTCAAACAGTAAAAGTTACAACAAATCAAAGGGGAACCTGCAAAAAAGGAATTTGTCACACGAATTAAATGGAAAAGACTGCAATTTGTAGGGGGAAACAATTTCTAAATCGAACTTAAAGTAAAAAAATTATATTTGATTTGGTTGGAGCTAAACAGATATGTATAATTCAGACAGGAAGTTTCCAAAGGAATTTAAAAACTACCTACTAAGGTTTCATTCAACTACTTTTATCTCGGAAGCTACAAAAACTAAGTAAAATCTATTTGGAAAATCCAGCAGTAAATTTCATATTCCTCCCAAACTCCAATTGACCAAGTGGTTTCAGAGAAGTTTAAATGCAAAAGTTTACAGACGACAGACGCAAAGTGACGACAATACTTCACACGAGTTGATGATGACCACGCACACCAAATAATGACATCTCACACAACCCTTTGTGTACATTTAAATGAACAAATGTCACAAATGAAGCGATAGTCTTCCTGGTTTACTTCGTTGAATGTTTTCTGAATGGTGGTAGACTGGAAATGCTGCCACCAATGACAAGATTCACACTGCACATGAAACATAAACAAAAGTTTGAATGGTGCAAGGTAGTTTATTTTCATGGATAACACTTTGAAAGCTGTGTCATACATTGAAAAGATGTCAGGTAGCTTATTTTCATGGAAAACCCCATGACTCCTATCCCATGCAATGAAGGAATGTCAGGTAGCTAATTTTCATGGGCAAGCTTCTCTCGGGTGCTTATGCTTATGTTTGAATGGTGCAAGGTAGTTTATTTTCATGGATAACACTTTGAAACCTGTGTCATACATTGAAAAGATGCAAGATAGCTTTTTTTCATGGAAAACGCCATGACTCCTATCCCATGCAATGAAGGAATGTCAGGTAGCTAATTTTCATGGGCAAGCTTCTCTCGTATGCTTATGCTTATGTATGAATGGTACAAGGTAGTTCATTTTCATGGATAACACTTTGAAACCTGTGTCATACACTGAAAAGATGTAGGGTAGCTTATTTTCATGGAAAACTTAGTGACTTCTATCCTATGCAATGAAGGAATTATGCTGACTACGAGTCAACTAGTCTTTGCCTTTATTCTTTTACGCCATGTGCCAATATACATTTTATATCGAAATAACTGATTTTCATCCAGTTTTGCTCCATGTAAATGAATAGGAGATTGCTATATCCATTTCTGGGATAAATCTGTCTAATTAAAATAGATCTGCTCGCCTACGTCCACCCCCCTTTTTTTCGTTCAAAAATACTAATTATCAAGAATCTATCAAAACCTGGTAAAAGGGGAATAACTGGAATAGTATTTTTAATGTATTATTAATGTAGCAAATTTGGAACACCTTTGTGGTTTACGAAAATCTCGTTCCGAACGTCAAAAAGTAGCTAATTTTCATGGTAGCTGAAACAAAATTTACCATCAAAATTAACCTGGACACTAACTGTAAAAAAGGTAATACAACATTACTGGACAGAATTTCTATTAAAAGAGATGCAAGGCACATCAACGTTACATTTTATGGATCAAACCACATTGAAAATTGGAACTACTCATCCTATTTGGACAAGTCTATCGTCCACAGTTTCTAGCGTCAAAAAAGGTACCATAAAAGCACGGCTGTTAACTGGAACATATCTATTGGAAACAAATAAACATAAATTCAGTAGTGGAAAAGAGTCACCTCTGTGCAAATGTTGTGGTACGGAGAATGAAGATGTCACTCATTTCCTGCTATTATGTCCTGCGCTATACAAGCAAAGAAAAGAGTCATTTCCTAAAATAAAAACATTCATGATATCCCTGCTTCTGCTTCTTCTCTGCTTCTGCCTTTTAATGGCCACCATCAACTAGTTGATTATTATGCCATTGGAGTACGCATGTACATTTTTAGATTATTAAAATACTGACGGGTCAGTAGTATGTATAATTAAAACTATGTACAGTTCCATTTTCTAATGTGGAAGTTGGCTAACTTGTGCTTTGAAAGCAACAAGTGTTGTGGCGGCTGCTGTGTTTGTAGGTAGTGAATTCCAATCTCGGATAGATCTTAGGAAGAAGGAATACTTCCTATAGTCGTTGCTGCTGGATGGTACTTGGAAAGATAGCGGGTGCATGTTTCTGGTGGTTCTTTCTGGTGGTATAAGTCTATCCCCTTTGCTAATAGCTTCATCTTCATGGTGTATTTTGTATAGCATATATAACCGAGCATCACGTCGTCTGTATTGTAGAGATTTCCATTTAAGTGTTGCAAGCATGGAATCGACACTTGATCTGTTGCCTTGTCGGTTACAAAGGTATCTGGTACCTCTACGCTGGACCATCTCTAGAGTATGAATATCCTTTTGTGTGTAGGGATCCCATACAGTTGAGGCGTATTCCACTATTGATCTTACTAGTGAGGTGTACGCATTTTGTTTTACTGTTGTTGATCCGATGTTAAAGTTACGTCGTAGGAATCCCAGTGTCTTGTTTACTTTGCCGCATATTGAGTAATGCTCTAGCTTGTGGGCAAGGAGGCTGTGACACACTTTGTCAAAGGCTTTAGAGAAATCCATGATAAGAACATCTGTTTGCTTCCGTGATGCCATATTGCTGCTGGTTTCGTCGATGAATTC
The DNA here is from genome assembly GCA_002080005.1 of Gigantidas platifrons. Taxonomy (NCBI): domain Eukaryota; kingdom Metazoa; phylum Mollusca; class Bivalvia; order Mytilida; family Modiolidae; genus Gigantidas; species Gigantidas platifrons. The sequence continues at coordinate 110,231 of MJUT01049069.1, read as the reverse complement.
AATTAGCTGAGTCTCACATGATCTTTTGCTCCTGAAGCAGTGTTGTAGTGGATATAGGATATTATTTCTGTTGGCATGGTCCATAATGTGGCTTGTTAATATGTGCTCCATTAGTGTGCAGCATATGCAGGTAAGTGAAATAGGTCGATAGTTCTCAGCTTTGTAGCGATCACCCTTTTTGTACACGGGGCTGACATTGGCACTTCTCCAATCAGGTGGAACTTCTCCTGCCTCGAGTGATCTTTTGAATATGATAGTTAGGATTGGAGCGATTTCTGTTGCAAGTTCTTTTAATATTTTCGGCCTGATATTATCTGGTCCTGCTGCTTTATTCGGATTTAATTTTTGTAGTAGCTTGAGGACTCCAGCGCATGTTATGTTTATTTCTGGAGCTGATGGGAATTGTCCATTCATTTGACATTTTTCGTTGAATTGGTCTTTATTGATGTTGATTTTCAGTAAATGCTGACTGGAACTGTTTATTCAAGATGTTTGATTGGTCAGGTGGGTCTGATTGGAGGAGACCATCACTTCGTAGTGGTGAGATGCCTTTGCTGTCTGTACGTTTATGCTTAATATATGTCCAATACTAGTGTATTGATTGTCATTTTTTTCCCTGTGGTGTTTCTATTTCTTCAATATAGTTCCAGTACGCCCGCCTGAGTTCTCTCTGTACTTTCCGTTTTATATCTTTGAATTTCTTTGCTGCAGTGGTATTTCCAGATTTCTTTTTCTGCTTATATAGCCGATCTCTTTTACGGATAAGTTTCCTTATGGTAGGCTTTCTTTAGTTTTTGCTATCTTATGTGGTACATGTTTTTTTCACTATTTCTTCAAGATGGTTTTTGAACATGCACCACATTTCATTTACGCATGTACGCATTTTCCCTGATTGGCATCACAGGCATTTGACCGATGGGCCTTAATTTCGCCGTGTTTGCCACGGGGGTACGTATTTTCAGGGCTAGTAACGATGTAGGGCCTCTATTTAATTGTGGGTCCTGGGTCCACACGAATACTAGAAAAATACACAAGGTAAGAAACAAAATTGTCCACAAACCCGGAGGTCGACTTATTTTCTGCTACGCGGCACGTAATTGGTCAATTCTTTTCCGGAAATTTGCCTTGACTAATCGCGTGCCGCTTAATAGAAAATAAGTGGTCGACCTCCGTGTTCGTTGACAATCTGACTTGGGAAAAGATAGTCGGGGGTATATATGCAGATTAGTACGAATATGAGAGTAAACCAGTGGCACAACAGCTGATGGGGGTCAACAAGGTTAGTGCATTCCATCCGTTTATTTTTCAGAAATCAGGGAAATCGACAATAATAAGAAATTTAGCAGTACGCCGCCATTTTCAGTGATTTTGTTTCTTACCTTGTGTATTTTTCTAGTATTCGTGTGGACCCAGGGCCCACAATTAAATAGAGGCCCTACATCGTTACTAGCCCTGAAAATACGTACCCCGTGGCAAACAGGGGGAAATTAAGGTCCATCGGTCAAATGCCTTTGATTGGCATGTCCAAATGGACTTCCAACTTTAATGAAAAGACATCCATTGTCAGACTAATTATTGACAGTACATTTGTTTTACCTATGATTAAAAGCTCAAGTGAACTTGAAAGTTTAGACTATCCACCGATATGTGCTATAGAAGCTACATGCACAGAGAACTTGGTTACTACAGAATAAATTAAACTGCAGGGCCAGTGTGGGATCTGCTACGTCTGACCATACATAATTATTTAAATATTTAAATCATAACTTGGTTAAACAGCAGGGTCAGGGTGCAGGGGCGGATCCAGGATATTGTGTTAGGGGGGACGAAACTCGGCGAGGTGTTTGGGGACCGCTTAAGGTCTCCAGCGGATCCAGACCAGAGCCCTGGTAGGGAGCCCCGGGGGGAAAAGCCCCCGGAAACTCCTGGGTTTTGAGTATTTAGGAAGCTTTTCTGTCAACAATTTTAAAGCATTTTGTGAATGTGATGAAGTGTATTAAAACGCATGAATCTTCTCCAAAAAGTTTCAAATAGTTTATAAGCAGTGAGTGTAAATTAAAGGGAGATGTCACTTGAAATTATCTATCTGCAGCTGTGACTCCCCTGATTTCCTTAGGGACGGACCATTTAACTTCCAGGAGGGGGGGGGGGTTATGGTTTTTTTTCTAAAAAAATAATCTGATTCCCAATGTTCCTAAAAAAATATTCTGATTTTGGTGGAGTATAAAAATAATAATCGGATTCAGAGTTTTTGTCATATAACCTAATGTTAAATTCTAGTAAAAAAAAATCGCGCTTTGCGCGACAAAAAAAAAATATTCTAACTCTCGTGTTGTCCGAAAAAAAATTTCTGAACGAAAAAAAACCCCATAACCGCCCCCTGCAAGTTAAATGGTCGGTTCCTTATCACGCCGGGTATTCGTATACTCGGAACAGGTGCGGACACTTTGAACTCGCTGCAAACTAGTTATTTTGAACGTTTTCATTGGCCAATTTTGAATTTGTGGACATTACAGACCGTGGAGCATGACGGCAACGGAACACGGAACAGCATGCTCCGCGGTTTGTAGTGTCAAAAAATTCAAAATTGACCAATGAAAACGTTCAAAATAACTAGCTTGCACCGAGTTTCCGAATACCCGGCGTGCTATATTAGCTAATCTTCTCATGTTTCTCTATTGAAAATAGGGTAATTTGTATTGAAGTGTTTGAAAAAATATCTAAGCGACCTTGCTGTAGCTTTCTATATTTTGTTGATGATGCCATGACATGCCATTAGAAATTAGTAGAAAACAATAAGAAGCGAATTTTATCGAAAAGGAATTTAATGAATCCGCGTTAAATCATAACATCATAATTTATGAACGTCAGTCAAAAATGACTTGAAGATGATTTTCTGATTAATCGTCGACTGCTTCAAAAGTTCAAAAGTAAAATGTAATTAGATAAACTATATATATCTTTATATATCTTTCTTTATTCTCATAATCCAATTTACAATGGTATAGAGAAATACACAAATTACATATACAAAAACAAAATGAACAAAAAGTAAGACTGAAGAGCTTTGTAATACAATTCACAAAGCTGCAGACAGGAAATATAAAAAAAAATGACATAAATAAATAAATAAATAAATATTACACAGGAGAGTCCAACATTTGATTCACTATTCTAATAAATTTGCACAAATTATTCATATCAGATGAGTTATTACTATTCATAAGTGAACTGAATTTTAATGAGTTTGGTCTATTTCTAAATTTTTTCCTAATAAGTAGTTTGCGGTTGTCATCGAATTTTGAACATGAAAATATGTAGTGAAACTCGTCTCCAATATCACCAGAATTACACAATAAACATTTCCTATTTTCTCTTGCAATGTTTTGCCACCTGCCCGTTTCAATTGGTAATGTATGGTTCGTCGTTCTGAATCTACAAAGTGTTATAATGTTTCTATCGTCTAGCTTCTCAAAATATTTTTCCATTTCTAATTTTTCTTTAAACATGCGATAATTTAGTGCTTTTGGTGAATTTTGTAAATTAGAATGCCAAATTTGCTTGAACTGATCGATAAGAATTTGTTTAACAGTATTATAAAGCCAAGTAGCAC
>MJUT01049069.1:0-11338 GCA_002080005.1 Gigantidas platifrons | reverse complement strand
GGGGGGGGAGAGAACAAAACATAAGGGTTATATATAAGACCCAACTTCATTCATGAGCTCGCACTCTATTCATAGTTTCGATGCTACAGTTAATTTGTAAACTATTTTCGATTTAAAGGCTGCCTCTAAATATAACAACTGTTCATGTCTATTAATAGCTTTACTACGTAGTTATTGTATTAAACAAGGAAGTATTTAACATTTGTTAACAAAATGTGACCTCGAAAACTTTACTGTTAATTAAACTCACCAGAACAATGGGGAAAGCAGAGTCGGTATGTAGTTTATATATTTGTTTATTTGTAGTTTTAGTTTTTATATGACAGTTCTCGTTATTTACAAACTAACCTATACTTGTTTCGCTTTGTATGATATTATTGATAGTCCTCATTATTTACAAATTAACCTCATTAAACCTGAGTAACCATATCACTTCAGTATTGACAGAAAGTTTACTTTGCAGTATGTAGTTTATATATTTGTTTATTTGTAGTTCTAGTTTCTATTTGTATGACAGTACGTCTTCATTATTTACAAACTAACCTTCTTAAATCTGGGTAACAATCTTAATTCAGTATTGACATAAAGTTTACTTTGTTATGATGTGTCTAACTAGAGTCAAACCTGTATATAAAGACCACTTAAGGTAACATGAACATGTGTCCTTTATTAACTGTTTCCTTATTATATATACAGGTTAAAATGATATGTACTATTCATTAATGGGGAAAATGAGACTGCGGTTTATATTATAGACATTGATTTGTTACATAGAGGTGCCCCTTAAAGGACACCTGACATGAAAAATAATTTTTTGTTTTTCATTTGTTAATGTCAGAATTAAATGAAAGAGAACAACGGCATAGCAATTATCTCTACCAAATTACTGTAGGAATGTACATTTCACACACGTTTTGATACATCTCCGATGATCTCCGGAAACTGCCGACAATTAATAAGGTAGTGCATAAAAGTTAGCGTGACGTCACAGTTGTTAATTATTTATAACAACACACGCGTTCACTTGTAAACAACACCACACATTATGGATTTAAACGACACTATTGACAATGAAGATGCTTTATGTATACCTTCACTAGACAATATTCAACCGTATCAGTTTAAACCGATGGCAGAAATGAGCTCCAATGCAACAGAAATGTCAGAAATCTCGGACCATTCTGATGTCCATGGATGCCGATCACGAGGAAAAAGAAAGTCGTGATATTAGATTGGACAATTTAGCATGGAAAGAAATGTTATCCTCAACATTTATAAATTTGTTTCCACTCCATATCCGGAGCAAATTATTTTCCCTCTGTAACCTAAGCAAATGTAAAAATCAATCGTAATTGAAAAACAACTGGGGTGGGGGGGTGGCAAGTCTCGAAAACATTACCATCGGACAGGGCCTGATGTTGTATTTTTAAGAATACTACTCTGTACTTGTCATTAGTTCTACTTCCCTCATCACTTAATAAAAATTACCGAGGTCTGCCTGAAGTTCCTAAAATTTAAATTGTCTACGTATATTTACCGTGATCATCTTCAAATGCACGCATTTATTATATATTATGTTTGTGTGTTTTTTTTTGTTTTTGTTTTTTTATATATTTGTATGCCTTAGTATTGTAATTGCTTGACCCATATGGATGTAATATGCAATTTGAATAAATTGATTAATAAATCTATAAAATTACCTGGAATATAATTATAAAACAAAGGCTGGTACTAGGTGTAACCCTATTCTCTTCGCGTGTAGAAGTAAAAACATATTGTCATTTTGTTCAATCGGACACATATAAAGCGTGTCCGGAAAAGAATTTTTATACATATATTTATTATTTTTTTAAGTCCTGAATAACTCTCAATGAACAAAGACTTATTGACGTTGCAACAATCCTCTAAAATTATATGTCCGCACAAAAATATTGAAACGTTTGTTCGAAATCTAAGTTGGAAACAAACATTTTGCAAAGTACAAACTTATTGATTTTTTTTTTTAAATATTTTGTTTATTATTCATTTCTTAAACAGATCATTGCAAAAAAAAACCCTGTCAACAATTTTACGAAAATAAAAAAATGTTTCAAGTAACAAACAACTGATAATAATCGATCTTGGCAAAATTTCCTTTTGACCCCCCTTTTTTCAATGTATGTCTATGCTTATTCTATTAACAGAGGGGGGTTCAAAATGAAGTATTTCCTCTATCTTTTCGATGGGATTAAAACAGGGTACATAAGTTATAATGAAAAAAAAGCAGAATTGATATGTTGTCCTAGACCTTTCAAGCCATAGGTCAATTAGTTCATACGCGTGAGTGAAAAAAAAATCTTGGTCCATATATTGAAAATATATCCTTTCAAATTAAAAGAAGGGGACTAAAACTTACAAAAGATTTAATACTGATAATCTGTAAAAGCGCGAGAGATCATAATTTATTATGTCTTGTCATATATACCTCGTTCTTTCTTCTCTTTTGGACAGCTATTCTAGGTTTCTTGGGGGCAGGAGAATCGTCATTCACTACAACGGGAATATCAGGAATAGCATCATCCTTCAGTGCCGCTCTTGCTCCAGGATATCCAAGCTCGGCCAGTCTTGCTGGATCCCTACTATACTGGCTCTTTGTGAAATGCTTTCCACATGTTTTACTGTATTTTGAAGGAGTGAAATCCTGACGTTTGGAATAATGTACCCATGCTTTAAACCTCGGTTGATCTTTTGGAAAATTAAACCAAGAGACAGTTTTGTCGGTTGAAGAATTACTTTTGCAACCCCAGACAACGCAATAAGGCATTTTTATCCAAAGATTATTTTAACGTTTTACTATTACTACGTTCGCAAATGAAGTTATATACCCTAAGAAACAATAACCGTGTTATTTTAATTAGAAACAGCTATAGACTTTAATATTTATCTATGATACAGTGTTTCTTTCATCATAGGTTAGATAGAGTATTATCAACTGTGACGTACACAGCATGTGAGCCTCGTTATCAAGCTAAAAATATGCATACGGCGGTAAACAGATTTATCAGTGTTTACACTAACCTGAATAATCCAGTCGTTATATTCCACTCTCTATCGATCGCTTCAGAAGGCGGAGAGAATCGGAGACGGAAAGGGCTTGAATTATTCGAGTTATGTTTACACACACTGTTATCACACTTCATGAGTATAATTAGATACTGTAGAGTTCATACACATAATTTATAAGTAATATTGATGCAGTATTAATATGAAAAAGATGTTTGATAATTTGATGTCCGGTGCCCTTTAAGGCAGGTTTGACTGTACTATGAACGTGTTGATGTCCCGTCATTTAAAATGTAGGAAAGGAGGAATATATTCACTATAATGCTGATTAAGTAAACTTTTATAATTAATAATACTGGTTGAAAACAGGATAAAACAATTTTATGTTTATTTAGAAAAAAAACTACACCTTTACATCGGGGACACGCTCATACAGGTGGGTCTCAATTCGGTTGTTTCGAATCATTTCCATTCCGTCAAAATTTTGTTATTTTCGTCTGCCAGATCACGTGATTTCGATGAAACTGCTGGTCCTGAGCTTCCGGTGTCAATGTACACAACAAAACCTCCAATCGATATGTGCCGTTTTAACGTTCGATTCTCAAGTTAAAAATATCTTAACATTTTCTGTAAAAGACAGATATCAATTAAATTATTTTATTTGTATCAAAGACTTCAACGCAGAGACAAATAATTCTTTAAAATTAAATTTGTTTTCTTTCTTTATTTGCGGCTGTCAGCATCATGAAAGGAAAACGATCTGCCTTTATGTATATACTTCTTATATAAGACAGATAGTGGTGTACCGAACACCAGTTTTTATTCAGCGGTTTCCTTGGCGTCTCCATATTACAATTATTTATAATCTACCGCATCTACGACTATGATATGCTGACGTTGTCACAGTAATAGCGTAAACACCGGAAGTCGCCTGCCTATTTGTTCAGGCGTCAAGACACGAAAAAGACGGAACGTGGTCGGAATTGACATGATTCGAAACAACCGAATTATATTAATATACATATCAGAATATCATCTTAATGTGACCATAAGTGATTTTGGCTATAATGTTTAGGCCCTTTGGTTTTATTGCTCCCAAATTAGTTGGCTTTCAAATCTTTTTGATTTGAGTGTACCTGATGAAGGTTATTCCAGAGACGTGTCGTACCTGATGAAGGTTATTCCAGAGACGTGTTGTACCTGGTGAAGGTTATTCCAGAGACGTGTCGTACCTGGTGAAGGTTATTCCAGAGACGTGTCGTACCTGATGAAGGTTATTCCAGAGACGTGTCGTACCTGGTGAAGGTTATTCCAGAGACGTGTTGTACCTGGTGAAGGTTATTCCAGAGACGTGTCGTACCTGGTGAAGGTTATTCCAGAGACGTGTCGTACCTGGTGAAGGTTATTCCTGAGACGCGTCGTACCTGGTGAAGGTTATTCCAGAGACGCGTCGTACCTGGTGAAGGTTATTCCAGAAACGCGTCGCACCTGGTGAAGGTTATTCCAGAAACGCGTCACACCTGATGAAGGTTATTCCAGAAACGCGTCGCACCTGGTGAATTTTATTCCAGAAACGCGTCGTACCTGGTGAAGGTTATTCCAGAGACGCGTCGTACCTGGTGAAGGTTATTCCAGAAACGCGTCGCACCTGGTGAAGGTTATTCCAGAGACGCGTCGTACCTGGTGAAGGTTATTCCAGAAACGCGTCGTACCTGGTGAAGGTTATTCCAGAAACGCGTCGTACCTGGTGAAGGTTATCCCAGAAACGCGTCGCACCTGGTGAAGGTTAATCCAGAAACGCGTCGCACGCACTGAATTGGATACCTACCTTTTCATTAATTATAATACAATCACAGTGTACTATCTACAACTTTAAAAGTCTCTTTAGTCGTAAAACATTCTATTGTATACTAAAGGATGACATCAAAAGGTTATCTTAAAATATAAAAATAGATACTAGTTTAAATAAAATATTAAAAGTATATAAATCAATATTTAAAACAGTTGATCGACAAACATACATCCTTTTTAACATACTTTTACCGGTTGGATTCGAAGAAAACACCATAATTTTAAACAATTATTGTAGTTTTTGTAAGGGAGACAACTCTATGAAATCTAGACAGGGCATATGGTCAACAATTTCTAGAAAACTTTTATGTCTGATATTCTTGTATGCCGGACATTCAAGTAAAAATTGCCAAAGAGATGCAGTGGTATTGTAAGGACACGCTTCGCATACCGGACTGTCACGTCATTTCATTATGTTAAGTGTGGTCTAAATTTAGAGCAAGGGTGTTAGTTCTTGCTAATAAGTTTTAACCTTTACGACTGAACTTTGATTAGTCAAGTACGGTTGTTTACCTGGAAATATACAAACATTTTTGACAAATTCTAGACTACACTCTTAATTAACATAATCAAATTCTCGTTTCCTTACAAAAGACCCAAAGAATGTTTTGAATGTATTTAAGTTAATATAATTATTGATTAAATGATCAAGACCAATGTTATTAAAACGAATCTCAAATGGTCTAAGTATTTCAACCAGATGAAGTACTATTATATTCTACCTCCATGAGAATTAATTTACACAGTCTTGTGATCGGTAGCTTCTTAACCGTAGCAAAATAGGAACCCCTCTGTCTGTTCAGATAATCATTGTCAGTTTCCATTAAAATTCTAAGAATCGGGTTGAATTTGGGATGTTCAGATTGGTTTAATTGGCTTTATGGGGTTTAACGCCACTTTCAACAATATTTCCGTTGTATTGTGGTGGTCAGTTTTATTGGTGGAGGAAATCACAGAAATCTACCGATCTGTCGCAAGTCACTGACAAACTTTATCAAATAATGTTGTTTCCCTGGCCCTGATCGAGATTCGAACTCACAACATCAGTGGTGATAGGCACTGATTGCATAGGTAGTTGTAAATCCAACTACCATACGATCACGGCCAAGACGGCCCCTTGTTTATATTGGTGCTTAGAATAAGTTTGTTGACCTTATATTGCCACGAATCTAATAGTGCTATACTTGCATTGGAATATGTTACTTAAATTGCACAGCCATGAGCAATTGATGGACGAATAATAGATTTCCATAAAGCATTTCCAAATAAAAATACGATTGAAGCAACCACTGTGTGTACCTAATACAAGGGTGGTTTGCTACGTCACATGCACGAATACTTGAGCATCGCCTCGAGGTAGGTTTATGCAGTTGTACAATTTAAAAATCAAGTAACAAACTAACAAAACCAAGTAGTTCACCGAAGGGCCCACATATCAGACTTCATTGTTAGCATATATTCATTGCGTGGAAACCCGTCAGTTTTCCAAACACTTCTTATATATTAGGATGGGTTTTGTGTGAACGGTATCATTGCCCGGAATTATAACTGTGCAGAAGTGTTTGCAAAACTGACGGGTTTCCACGCAATGAATGTATGCTAACAATGAAGTCTGATATGTGGGCCCTTCGGTGGACTACTTGGTTTTGTTAGTTTTCCTTTTTTTAAATTGTACAACTGCATAAACCTACCTCGAGGCGACGTTCGCGATGTTCAAGTCTCCGTGCGTGTGACGTTGCAAACCACCCGTGCTAATAGCTTTATAATATAATCATACTTGATCTCAAAGAAGAGATTGAATATACTACATGGTAATCAGAATACGTCAATCGAAGGACAGGCACCACAAAGGCCAAAAGAAAGGGGACAAACAACGATCTACAAAAAAACATATGTATACAGATAAAATTAAATATCGAATAACACGAACCATCCTTGAGATAACAGTTTATGTGGTAGCTAAAACCCAGAGATCTGGAAAAATATATACCTAGATAATGTATATGCATTAGTTTGCTTTAAAGAAGTCGCTACCTATTGACCATTCTTTGTTATGATCAAAACGTTTGGCTATCACTATTACTTAGATTTGTATGAATTAAATGTGAAATTCCACTGTGGCAAATTGTGCAAATATTGCAAAGGTTTGATTTAAACTCTCATTAATAGTAGGGACCGTCGTGGCCGTGATCATATGGTAGTTTAATTTACAACTACCTATGCAATCAGTCCTATCACCACTGATGTTGTGAGTTCGAATCTCGATCAGAGCAAGGTGTACAACATTATGGGATAAATTTTGTCAGTGACTTGTGACAGGTCGGTGGTTTTCTCTTGGTCCACCTGTTTCCTCCACCAATAAAACTGACCGCCACGATATAATTGAAATATTGTTGAAAGTGGCGTTAAACACCATCAAACAAACATACATCTATCTAATAGCCCCCTCGTTAGCAACAACACTATGTTTTTCTAACAAATAATCTACAAAGGTTAAAAAGTTCAAATTTCGTAAGTTGTTTTATCACTACGCTGGCAATATAAAATATACAGTTATCTAAATGGGCCATTGTTTATTAATATTTTGAAAAGTCACCGTTGATTTTGTTTACTCCTATAGATATAACGCTAAAACTTATGAAAATCATTTGGTGTTACAAATACAAATGCCCACGTGTATTTTGAGCTATACCATGGCGAGAACATCTTACATTTCGATGAGATGATGGTGTCCGTTTTGTTCTAGACCGATACACTCATTTGAACTACAATTGTACTAACTCAACAGTCACGGGTAGACATGTCGTTCCATTCTGACACATTATCGTGATTCCGAACAAACCAGTGTTTGTTTACTCTTACCTCTGAATGCTGTGTGCTTAGCGAGAAAGCAGCTAATACAAAAATGTATTGTCTTTGGTTTGACCCGACGTGGATCGAGCCTACGACCTACCACACGAGAGACGATCACTCTTACCATTACACCAGGATAAGGTTTGACTGGGATGAACATATAAATTGCTTTACATTACGTTTTAACTTTGCTTTGAAGATTATTACAGCATCGCGTCTTGTGCATTAAACTAGATATCTTAAGTTTTAATTATATCAATCAATTTAAATTCTTGCCTTACAGAAACCAGAGAAAAACACTTCTGAAGGAAAAACAAGAGCAGTATCAGCAACAGTACATGTAAGATTATTTATGTTTGTCAAAAGTTTCAATTGTTTTATGTTAAACCTATTATTTGTTTTAAATCTATGTATTACATATAATCAAAATCTGCATAAGTAAATTATATAATATTACATTAATGTAACCATAAGAGGTCATCATAGGTGGATCCAGGGGGCAGGGAGTTGGGTCCCCTTTTGAATTAAGTAATAGAATGGGGAAACCTGTTTTAACAGAACATTTTCCAATTTCGTCCTCGTCATTTATCTTCTTACCATGCTATTAAATTTCACTTTGAATTACGCATCGGCATTTTTTGATTTTTATTAAACTCCTCCCTTTTTATGGAAATGTCTGGGCCCCCTCTGGTTGTTATATATATTTATTCATCTAAAATCGAATTGTTCGCGTATCTCGGTAATCAATGCTATTTTAATGGCAATAATAAAGTACTTTAAGCACAAATAAAGTGGAACAATGCAAGATATTAAAACTCCCAAATAGATTAAACATCAAAGGTGCAACATTTCCAACGTCAATATTTCTTCCTCCCCATGACTTTTGTAATATACCACATTTTAAAATTATTCTGTAGGGAACAGAAGATAAATCAACTGCCGGGCAAACAGACAGAACCTCAATTCCAATACCACCACGTTCTAGAAAGAACACAGATGTAAGCATCCTTTACAAAAGTTTATTGTAGACCGGTACTTTAAACAATGAGTATGTACAGCATGTGGACAAAAGTGATTGTGTTTCCGCCATCTTCCCTATATATTTCATATCAAACCACTTATTATCATAACATTCTAATGAAGTCATTCCTTAGCCGATTTTCATGAAATTTAGTACTGCGTTGACTACTATTTTACCTATATTGTTCCAGTATTGTTATAAATGCTGTTATAGTGACAACCTGACCCTTTGAACCGTAATGAAAGCGAGAGGTTTGGCGCCGTAAAATCTGATTCAATCCACCATTCCTATAGAAATGCCTGTACCAAGTCAGGGCCATTGCGGGTTTGTCTGTTTGTTGATTTATGAGTTTTGACTTTCCCTTTGAAAGATTGCTCGGTGTTCGGTAATTTTGTTATTACCCTTATTTTCACCTTTAAAAACAGAATTAATTAGAGTGTATCTTAATATCTTCATGTAATTTTTTCGAACTTTTATTTGCAAGCATTTATGATTTAAACACAAATGTAAATTTTTGACGTCACAATTTTATATGATTATAAAGTAAGTTTTGGTGAAAAAATTAAGCTAAGTTTTTAAATCAATTCTTAAGAGAAAGTAGAAATAAAATTATTTGCAAATTATTCGAAGAAGAAACTACATTTATTTCTGCATTTAATGCTAAAAATTTCATGAAAATCAGATAAGGAATGATTTAATGAGAATGTTATGAAAATAAATGGTTGTATATGAAATATATAGGGAAGATGGCGGAAACGGAATCACTTTTGTCCACATGCTGTCGAGTAAAACACAATAAAGGGCAATGCAGTGTTGCAGCTGAGCTGAAAATTCAAGGACTGTTATTCTTAAAAGCAACATGTTTTCTATGATCTATAATGTCTGAAGTTGGTATGATGTTAAGATTACTCAGAATTACTTGTTATTTCTCTTTTTAATTAACATTTATTCACACAAGATTATAATTACACCCTTAAATATAGTTACAGGGTTTTTGTAGTGTCCGTAACCATATTTTCTGTTCTGCAGTTTTTATTCTGTCTACAATTGCCCATATTTCGACTTATTATAACTACTCTGTGTATTTTACATCTTCAAACATGAAAATATCAATCTTTTGACAGTGTTTTCTAGAATATTTTTTTACTGGTTACGGACCCTACAGATTTCTGATAGAAACATATTTTTTGGATAAAGCCTGATAATTTCTCCAATTGATGTCCGATTTTCATGAATTTGGTATCAAATTAATCCTGATTAATGTTTCTAAATATCTATATTAAAATAGTTTTGTTGTTTTCCTATTTTGAAAAGTAAATTTTGGTGTAAAAATAAACAAATTTCAAGTGCAACACCATAACGGCGTATTTGTGCAAATTTTTCGGTACCCTTTTGCTTGTTACTCAAAAACTATGAGAGATATCTTCTTGAAATTTTGTATGCAACTTCGGTGTTTCACCATCCAAAACATGATATTAAAGTGATACCTTTAAATTCAATGGAAGTATGTTAATATTGCACATAACACACTACTTTTGAGTATGCGCCCTATATTGTGTTTCAGCCCTGTATGTTGTCTAATTTAGGGCACCTATATAGCGTATGCTACATGTCCCACATTAGCTTAATCGGATACTGTGTATACCATAGACTTCATAAGTGGAGTAAGAACTCATTACCGGTAGAACACATGAGTTCAACCTCTGTTTTAGTGGAGTTCTTGTTGATCTAATTTTCTGTGTATGGTGTTTTGATGACCATTGTTTGTGTTCTCTCATTTTGTCATTGTGTTGTTGTCTGTCTGTCCTGTCTTTATTTAGTGGAGTTCTTGTTGATCTAATTTGCTGTGTATAGTGTTTTGATGACCATTGTCTGTCTTGTCTCATTTGGCCATTGTGTTGTTGTGTGTCTGTCATGTTCTGTATTTAGTGGAGTTCTTGTTGATCTAATTTTCTGTGTATAGTGTTTTCTTGTCCATTGTTTGTCTTCTCTCATTTTGCCATTGTGTTGTTGTTTGTCTGTCTTGTCTGTATTTAGTGGAGTTCTTGTTGATCTAATTTTCTGTGTATTGTGTTTTGATGACCATTGTCTGTCTTCTCTCATTTGGCCATTGTTTTGTTGTCTGTCCGTCCTGTCTGTATTTAGTTGAGTTCTTGTTGATCTAATTTTCTGTGTATAGTGTTTTGATGACCATTGTTTGTCTTCTCTTATTTTGCCATTCTGTTGTTGTCTGTCTGTCTGTCCTGTCTGTATTTAGTGGAGTTCGTGTTGATCTAATTTTCTGTGTATAGTGTTTTGATGACCATTGTCTGTCTTGTCTCATTTGGCCATTGTGTTGTTGTTTGTCTGTCATGTTCTGTATTTAGTGGAGTTCTTGTTGATGTAATTTTCTGTGTATAGTGTTTTGATGACCATTGTTTGTCTTGTCTCATTTGGACATTGTGTTGTTGTCTGTCTGTCTTGTCTGTATTTAGTGGAGTTCTTGTTGATCTAATTTTCTGTGTATAGTGTTTTGATGACCATTGTTTGTCTTGTCTCATTTGGACATTGTGTTGTATGTCTGTCTGTCTT
>MJUT01049068.1:23523-44966 GCA_002080005.1 Gigantidas platifrons | reverse complement strand
CCAGTGGTTTTATTGGACCTCAAACTTCTCAATTTTGCGAGAAGTCTCAGCCTATCCCCGGGCCCCCAAAGTAGTCTTATTCCGCCGTTCAAAATTTCTTTTGGAGGCCCTGTTCCAGTATGTAATAACGGCAGATTATCCCTTTAGAAACGAAACAAAGAGTGAATGATCTCGTCAGCAGATTGACAACAGAGGAAATAATGTATCAAATGGCAAAAGGAGGTGGAGGCCAATATGGGGTCCCGCACCTGTCATAACTAGACTTGGTATAGGCCCCTATCAATGGGACACATAATGTGTGAGCGGTGATGTGATGGCGGGAAATGCTACATCGTTTCCAATAGCTATACTTAAAATTGTAATAAGGCATTTCCATCTTATACACGAGGAAGTAATATATGGTATTTTATAGGGTGGCAGAGTGATAAACGCAGGCATTCGTTTCTCTCAATAAGAATGTCGACCATCCAGGGGAGGGGAGGGGGGTGTAATATTCATCGTTTGCTTCATTTTATATCCGAATTTCAATGTATGCAAGGTTTTTGCTCCAAGATATATGGGTATCGGGGCAAAGCCATGGAAGATATTTGGAATGTTTGATATATAGGCAGCAGGAAAATCTATTTAAAACTACCATGAACTACAAGTACTATTCATGAGCTATATAAGCTGCCTTCCATGATTCCATCCAATGGTCATGTTGGTGGCCTATGATAATTCTTCTTTTATTACAAGTCGCCAAAACTTCTATCCTGTTGCCTTTTCTATCAGAATCCGTTAAAACTCTCGTCCATCGGCAGACCCCCCACCCAAACAACAAACTTCGTGCATGTATAGTAAAAGGTCACATAAGGTCATATGAATAGGAGTGTATATCGTCGTACAGACAGGAATTTATGTTCGAGATGTGTTTTCATGAAATAGAATGGATGGATGTTTTTTTTACTTTAAAACTCGATAATTAGTTTTAATTTATTTGTTTTTAATGTACTCCTTGTAAAAATATTGGGACAAAAAAAATCACCTAAATCAACGACATTATACAAATGTATCTTTAAATTATTGTGATGTATAAGATATTTTCTCTTCCTAAATTATAAAAATACCTCGAATTTGTAGTTAGACAATTTCTCAAAATAGGCAAAAAAAAGTATCCTGTATTTGTCTTCTGCAACTATAAAAATGAACCAAATGACTTACCAGAACATATATCGGGTATGCAACTTATCTCCAATATACTACTGCGCTATTATGTGATATATATTACTGATTGTGTGTAAAAACCAGATAAAAATATCATGTGAGTGTACCTAGCCTTATTGTTCGAGTCCATTCGGGGTAGTTAAAACAGATAGTGTTTTAGGTCAATTGTGTTGGGTCAACACAATTTATATATAATTACTAGGTAAAAAGCAGTAATGTTCGTTCGAACTAAGAATAAAATCTACATACATACAGCTATATATATAATCAAGATAAATGAGATGTTGAACTGGTAGCAGTCACAGGGCCTATGAGAGGGGGTTCATTCGGTACATCGCTCCGGGGCCCTGAGAGTCATGAAGTATCCCGTGAATCTCTGAAGGGCCCCATAGCCTTAGCCATAGACGTTTTATTCTGATATTTTTCCATTTTTTTGGGGTATTTTCTACTATTTTTAGTTTATTTCTATATGTTATCTGGACATTCTGCTGAACAGGAAATAAATCATTTATGAAAGTTTACCAGTGGTTTTATTGGACCTCAAATTCTCAATTTTGCGGGAAGTCTCATCCTGTCCCCGTGCCGCCAAAGTAGTCTTGTTCCGCCGTGCAAAATTTCTTTTGGAGGTCCTGTTCCAGTAACGGCAGATTATCCCTTTAGAAACGAAACAAAGAGTGAATGATTTCGTCAGCAGATTGACAACATAGGAAATAATGTATCAAATGGCAAAAGGGGGTGGAGGCAAATATGGGGGTCCCGCACCTGCCATAACTAGACTTGGTAAAGGCCCCTATCAATAGGATGCATAATGTTTGACCGGTGTTGTGATGGTGGGAAATGCTATATCGTTTCCAATAGCTATCTTTAAGATTGTAATAAGACATTTCCATCTTATACACGAGGAAGTAATATATGGTATTTTCTAGCGTGGCAGGGTGATAAACACAGGCACTTGTTTCTGTAAATAAGAAGGTCGACCATTCGGGTGGGGGTGTGGGAGTATGGTGGGTTGTTGTCAAATTCATTATTTCCTTCATTTTATATCCTAATTTCAATGTATGCAAATAAAACCCACATAATGAATGAAATCTTACCTACCAGAGAATTATGTGAACTTGACAACATTTCTCTAGTTCCTGAACATACTGGGAAGAAATACTTAACATGACTTTTGATTGATCAAATGGTAAAGTGAAAGTACAACACTATGTCAAGACCAATCCAATGCGTAAATTAAAGATCATAATGACTTTTAAAATATATATGAATAATGATAAATGCTATTATATTTTTTAAAGTTTTTTTATTTTAACACCTCGATATTCTGTCTGTATTTAAAAAGTCGGTGAACTAGATACTACCGCATTCAATATACCTAATTATATAAGTTTTTGGTCGGCAAAAAGCTCGTAAGAGCTTGTGTTTGTACTGTTATATGTAAACCCGACTATAAATAAAGCTTATTATTATATTTGGTATTCATCAGTAATTTAACCTTTAGCTCTATATGTATGTAGCTGTACAAGAGAATCTTGATATATCTCAAAAACTGGTAATTTTTGCCAAGTATTTTTGTCACAAATTTCTGACTGAAATGTCAATTCCCATAAAGAATGTTTCAGAAAACAGGAAATTGGCTATTGCAATGTAAATATCTCAGTATTTTACACACAAAAAAAAACAAAACAAAAACAACAACAACAAAGTCCCCCCCCCCCAAAAAAACAACCAAAAACGGGCATTAACAGGACAATTCTACCATTATATTTATAACCGCATTTACCAGTGTCACTCTTTCCAGTATTAAAGGTTACATTGCAATTGTTCTTGTGGAACGCTATTCTTGGCTTGAGGTTGAATTTCTTAGATGACGATATAACACATTGTCCCATTTCCATTCCCGTCAGATGCGTCAAAGTCTCCATAGCTATAAGAAGAGGTTGAAAATACCAAAGGGTAATCAGAATCCGTAAATCGACAAAGAACAGACAACACAATGGCCAAAGGGACAAACAACGAGCTACAAAACATAAACATAAAACAAAAGGTTGAGTAACACGAACCCCATTAAAAACCGGAGGTGAACTCAGGTGCTCCGGAAGGGTAAACAGTTCCTGCTACATTAGTGACACCCGTCGTGTTAATACAGTTACAAACCCAGTGATAAGTCATTTATGATCATAAATGAGGAAAGGACCGGGAAATGGTTACGACAAGTGGAAGATATCCGTGGTCTTTTGTGACACAGACATTCCCTAACGGTCAACCACGTCATGGTGACGATCGCATAACTTTCGAAGTGATGACTTTATTTATGAAGGTCGTTATCAAGGTCGGAACAAGACAAAAACAAATTCGTACTACAATATCTACCGAGTCGTGATATTCTATTTCGTAGTTGTCTACATTCTTTGATCGTATCAATTTTTTCTCGTTATCTTCAAATTTGTTGCATATTATGAAAAGAGAATATTATAAGGAACAAAATTAAATTATATTCTGTGCCAAGGATTATCATGTAAAACCTTTTTAAAAAGTTGCGATCAGATAGAATGTGGGAAGATATAGTATCTACAAACAAAAAACAACAATGACAGCTACTAATCACCCATAACATTATAGGATTGCAAAGTATTTTGCAGTGGTATAAAAATGAAAGAACACCAGTAAAATCACTGTCCGATAATTATGCCCATCGAAAACTTCGGGGCAAACATAAAGTCGGTGCTTGGTCTGTTCATCCGTTTGTCCAAAGTTTGAAGATACCAAAGAGGTATTCAGAATCCGTAAAATAAAGAACAGACAGCACATTGGCCAAAAGAAAAAGGACAAATGGACAAAAACGATCTACAAGACGTACACATAAAACTAAAGATAGAGTAACACGAACCCCACTAAAAACGGTGGTGGCCCCAGGTGCTCCGGATGGGTAAGCAGTTCCTGCTCCACTAGTGGCACCCATCATGTTAATATAGTTACAAACCCGGTGATAAGCCACGAAAGAGGAAAGGACCGGAAAGTGTTTACGACAAGTTTAACATATCCGTGGACATATGATTGCAAAGAATGAAGCATGTACATGTAATTGAAAAAAGTGGTACTGTAGTGAGGAAATAAAAGGATGCTTCTAGTGACATAAGTGAGAGATACAACATCAGTTGTCTAATGATTTGCGTGCTCGCCTCGAGTGCAGATGATCGTGGGTTCGAGGAGTATTAAAACGTGATCCAGATAGACACAAAATTGAGTTTTATTATTGAATCTAACTGACAGAACTGCAGCAGTGAACTGCATGTGTCGTGAAATTGTTAGCATGCTCGCCTCGAGCTCGAGTGCGGGAGGTCGACGGTTAGATTCAAAGTCGGGTCAAACTATATGCTATATATATTATTGAAATGTGCTGCTTCTCCAGTGAGACTGCTGTTTCAGTGAGCTAGCACTATAAATATCCAGGCCAGCAGGTTAGTCTAGTACAAAGCAGAAATCATAATTACCTCTTTATAAATGAACTTAAACTCAGTCACAGCCTGATAAATTACAAACTGGGTGTTAAACAACAATCCCTAATAATGACCTCACTTTCTTGCCTGTTTGTTTTATCTATATTATATCTGCTAACAAGTATTGAGCTACTAATTTATTGTTTTGTTGACAGTCATAACTGCTAATGAGTATGATCTATATTGTTTTGTCAAACTAACATGACTGCTAACGAGTATGAGCTATGTTGTTATGTTATTCTGTTGCCTATCATAACTGCTAACGAGCATGAGCTATGTTGGTTTGTTAATTATAAAATCCACTAACGCGCATAAGCTGCATTGTTTTTGCTGAAAATCATAACCACTAACGAGTATGAGCTATATTATTTTGTTGACTATCATAACTGCTAAGGAGTATGAAGTATATTGTTTTGTTGACAATCATAACTGCTAACGAGTATGAACTATATTGTTTTGGTGACTATCATAACTGTTAACGAGTATTGTTTTGTCAAACTATCATAACTGCTAACGAGCATGAACTGTATTGTTTGTTGACTATCATAGCTGTTAACGGGTATGAGCAATGTTGTTTTATTGATTATCATAATTGCTAGCGAGTATGAGCTATATAGTTGTGTTGGCTATCATAACCACTAACGAGTATAACCTATATTGCTTTGTTGACTATCATAACTGCTAACGAGTATGACCTGTCATAACCACTAACCGGTATGAGTTGTATTGTTTTGTTGACTGTCAGTACTGCTAACGAGTATGCACTTTATTGTTTTTGCTGATAATCATAACTGCTAACGAGTATAAACTAAATAGTTTTTGTGAAAATTATAATGGCTAACAGGTACGATCTTTATTGCTTTGCAGACAATCGTAACTGCTAACGAGTGTAGTTTATATCGGTTTTAATACAATACACGGTACATGTGTGTGGTATTTCTTGTGTTTTCTGACAGAAATAATTGCAAACGAGTATGAGTTACTTTATTTAATCATAATCTACTGTATATGTACAGAAATATAACGTTTAATACAATACATTTAAGCAAATATTATGATTGCTGTATAATGATTTACATTCATAGTGTAACACTTGGGGAAACGACAATTGTATGACAAACACATGGTGTTCCGTCTGGCAGAATACAGTCCCACCCGATTCACTCTAGACACGTTATATCACATTAAACATCATAACAGATTTGCCCCATCCATTAACAATGTAAAGTTTAGTATAGTTCCTATTGAAACACATGGCGACTGGGTATTTTATCCCATGTTGACTTGAAAGTGGAATATCTATCATCTTGTCATCCTCCGTTAAACGGTGTATATTATGTGAGTATTGTCCACTCACATAAACATGACCATAATCGTCCGAACTTATATCACTTGGCCCACGTAACGTTGGAAATTCCACGTTCGGTGTAATATAGTAGTCACTAGATGCAAACTGGTTTTGTCCACTGACACATGAGTAGTGTTTTAGATTTGTTTGATTTGTTCCAGCAGTATGAAGTTTAATTGCCATCTGTGTACACAACTGCCCATCATTTCTATAAGGAGGTTTGACCCTAAAACATAATCTTCAAGTAAAGTCTTTAGATTTTACATGTCACAAGAAGTTGTTATATTGTATGTATTATTCTACTAATGCTGGTGTATGTATCATTGCTATTATTTTTTTTTATTTGAAGAGAACCTTTATTAGTTGGTTCAACTTGTGTTAAATAAAATATGTTTTTATAAAATCACTATATAATTCTAAATTTGGTTTGGTTTATAGTGTTTAACGCCACTTTCAACAATATTTCAGTAATATCGTGGCGGTACAAATACAATCAGTGCCTATCGCCATTAACGTTGTGAGTTCGAATTCCGCCCAGGTGAGGTGTACTCGATACAACATTGTGTGATAAAGCTTGTCAGTGACTTTCGACAGGTTGGTGGTTTTCTCCAGGTACTAACATGGCTTACTAAATTTAATGTATATCTAAGATTAAATATACAGTTACTAAATAATGTAATTATTAATAAAAGCAGGTGCTTGTCACTAAAGCATAAGTTTTTGTTACCCTGTTTAGGCCCTTTGATTTAATTGCGCCGAAAGACTTTTCAATTATTTAGGTTTGAAATCTTTTGATTATGAGCGTACCTGATGAAGGTTATCACAGAAAGGAGTTGTGCGCAATGAATCTAGATCTACGTTACTTTTGAATTATTTTGATGATGAGCTACTACCTGATGAAGGTTATCCCAGAAAGGCGTTGTGCGCAATAAATTCGAGATCTATGTTATTTTTAAAATTAGTATTGGGAAGCTAAACAGAACTAAATAGTGATACATTTGTGACAATTATAGTAATATGAATCTTTAGAAATATAGATTATACATTCTTTTTCCCAGTGAAACAGAATTATGGTAATTAATGAATATACCGCGGGAAAATAGTAGCATAAACAAGTATCTGTGATAACATTGTACTTACTGAATGTTCAAAACACCCTCCATGACAGTTATCGGGGTTGATCGTCCACCTGAAACAAATCCTACATAAGTATTACCATGCTCTTTCATTGACATTGTCGATGACACACAAGAGATGAATGTACTAGAATCTCCGAGTACTGTTTTTGAGCAAATGCATAATTGTCTGGATCTACTTGTAATATGCATTGCTCGGTTGGTATGGTAACAAATGCAATGCTTTGGTTAGATATGGCAACATCCCAAGGACTATTTGTCAGTGGTAGACACTTTAAATAGTTTTCTTCTTCATCAAACAATAAAGGCTGGTTTTTAATATAATCGCAAAGCAGAACATTTTTCTCCTTGGAAACAGCTATTCCAGTAATTCTGCGGAAGTCTTGAGAGAATGAGCGTTCAAGGTCAAATCCATGGCGTCTATCACCGGGTACTGCCAAAACATGTGCCATTGCTCTACAATTATTACGAAGTAAATGATATATATTTATATATAGTGACATAATTTATTTCACAAAAATAGAGGTGTGTATATATCAAAGGGAGATAATTTCGCGGAAAAATTACATAATCCAACTTCCGATTTGAGAATCGTCGATTGTCTACACTACAGACTAAGATCTACCTTTATTGGTAAGTATAATCTTCAAGGGTCAATACATTACTTCAATAACAATATATGATATAAATATACAGGTATAACATAACAAAAAGACAAATATTACTTCAATAACAATATATGATATCAATATACAGGTATAACATAACAAGAAGACAAATATTTAATGACACAAAAATTATGAATACATAGAAAACTGAAGATTGAGCAACAATCCGGACCGGCTTGAACTCAGATGCACCGTATAAGTCTGCAGTTCCAACTTCACTAATACCACTTCATGGGCGAAGGACCACTTTGTAAAGTTGAGAGTGGCAAAACGAATCCCCCCTTTTTGGCATTAAATTTAAGAAAACAGCCTTTTTACTTTAGTATGGTACAGGAAGCATAATTTGTCCAGTTAGCCAAGGATATAATGATATTTGGATAAGGATATGCTTTGAAACCATAGTGACTTTTTTTAATTGCTGCACAGTTTTGAAAATTTACCAGACAAATAAGTAATACATATTTCATAAAGATGTACACCGAATGTAATGAGCATGCATCCATTTAAATTATCATAATTATTCAAGTAATTACACATGACTGTGTATTTATATTTCAAAGATTTCAAAAATATATTGAAAATTGTGAAAAAAATGTATTGTTCTTGCAACATTTTAGTGTATTCTTAATAAAAAAAAACGTACAAGGATACCCCTATTTAAAGCCCAGAATTTTTGTTCTATTGAAAATATGTCCCATTTTTTCATATTCTGAATGTTAACATGTATATATGCTATTTTTTATATGTTGTTTTGAATATATAACAAAAAGAAAAGGTGAAGATTCAAGAAAAAGTTGGGTTACTTTTTTTTATTAAATGAACATTTTCCAAAAAAGAAAAAGGTGCCTACGAACCTATGAATATGAACCCATATCTTGGTTTTAGAAAGGCAGTTAACTTCAAATCTTTTTTTTCCAATTATTCAGATGTTGTACAAAGGATTAAAGTAAAAAAATATAAATAAATATGATGTCTAGGAAAATCATTCCAGATATCTATTTTTATCAAAACGGCTTTTCCTAGTTAATACACATTTATTTCTGGATAATCAATGGAGCGTGCCGAAGGACGTTTATTTTGAAAAGTAAATCATCTGACTTCCGAATGATCGATAGTTCCCGTACACAAACAATAATGAAGTTTCATATTCTCGTCCTGGTCTTCCAGCACAGGGCCTATGAGAGAGGGGATTCAGTCGGTACATCGTTCCCGTGCGCTGAGAGCCATGAAGGGGCCCGTGAATCTCCGAAGGACCCCATAGCATTAACCATAGACGTTTTATTCTGATTTTTTTTTCATTTTTGGGGGTATTTTCAACTATTTTTAGTTTATTTCTATATGTTATCTGGACATTCTGCTGCACAGGAAATAAATCATTAATAAAAGTTTACCAGTGGTTTTATTGGACCTCAAATTCTCAATTTTGCGAGAAGTCTCAGCCTGTCACCGGCCCCCCAAAGTAGTCTTTTTCCGCCGTGCAAAATTTCTTTTGGAGACCCTATTCCAGTATGTAATAACGGCAGATTATCCCTTTAGAAACGAAACAAAGAGAGAATGATCTCGTCAGCAGATTGACAACAGAGGAAATAATACATCAAATGGCAAAAGGAGGTGGAGGCAAATATGGGGGTCCCGGATCTGCCATAACTATACTTGGTATATGCCCCAAGAATAGGGGGGGGAGGGTAATATATATAGTATAACTAATCGTAGATTTTGAATATCAAAATAAGACCACGAGTGACCGAAGTACGCATAAGGATTAAACGAGTGGGCGGAACTTGTTCCGTCCACGAGTTTAATCGTTAATGCGTATTCGGTTACGAGTGGTCTTATTTTGATATTCAAAATGTATGATTAAGTTATACTGTTTATTATATAGACTTTCAAAATTTCTTATATATTATTTTTTTTATTTGTATAGCTGATTGGACGCGTGCGAATCTACGAGCAATGATACTACAGGGTTCAGTTGGAAGGATCTACCACAGGCGCTTGTGTAGAGTCAAAAATATGTTCGCTATGTACCTAAATTACCACAAGGCCGGACTCACTCCTACTACCCATGTCACTTCAACCGCTATTTCCCATGTCAAAATGTCGATAGAACACAAATCGCCTACTGATTTGCGTAATGACATGATTTTTCTTCAAGGAAAATCCATTTTTTTATATCTTCCTACCTTCTACACCCCCATACTGACAGATAATCCTCCGATTTTGTTGATACACGACATAGCGTAGGCTGCAAAAGCGAAAGTATGTTTTTCCGCCTCTCGGTCGTTCTCGGGTTTTATTATTGCATTACGAAACATACATGAGAAGTTCATATTTTGGCGCCTTGTAATTTGAATTTGGAATTTCTAGTGTTTAGTATTTATATAAGATAAAACCCGAGTACAAACAAAAGGCGGAAAGACGTCACGCGACCTACTTTCGCTTTTGCAGCCTACGATATGTCGTGTATCAACAAAATCGGAGGATTATCTGTTAATAAGGGGGTGTAGAAGGTAGGAAGATATAAAAAACGGATTTTCCTTGAAGAAAAATCATTTCGCTACGCAAATCAGTAGGCGATTTGTGTTCTATCTACATTTTGACATGGGAAATAGCGGTTGAAGTGACAGGGGTAGTAGGAGTGAGTCCGGCCTTGTGGTATTATAGGTACATAGCGAGCATATTTTTGACTCTACACAAGCGCCTGTGGATCTACCATCTTGAAAATGTGAAATCCTATTTTTCATATTTACAACAATGTACAAAAATAATTAAAATGTTTACCTTGAAAGCTTATTTTAGTTAAATTAAATCACAATTGAAGCGTATGCGAAGCCAAATAGCGTCTAATCTTTACATTTCAAACTGCAAGTCTTCATATGACGTCATCTTGGTTATGTGCCAAAGTCATCAATAACATTTCGCGGATTTTTTTCAGCTTACAATCGTATGTGTATTCACCGTTGCACAACAAGGGACGTAACCACCACACTTATAGTTTTGCAAAAGTAGTTCAGGCGGGAAAAAACTGATATTTCACTTGTGAAATACCGGAATTTATTTCACGGATAAATCCCCATAATTCACACCTATCTATATAATAATCAGCGTTTACTTCATTTTATATCCGAATTTCATGGTATGTAAATAAAACCCACAATGATAACCTCTAGATAATAAATGAAATCTTACCTACCAGAGAGTTATGTGAACGTGGCAACACTTCTGTAGTTCCTGAACATACTAGGAAGAAATGTTTAACGTGACTTTTGATTGGTCAAATATAGTGAGAGTACAACACTATGCCAAGACCGATCCAATGACCAATGTTTAAATTAAAGATCATAATGACGTTTAAAATATATATGAATAATGATAAATACTATTATATTTTTTTATTTTGTTTTATTTTAGCACCTCGATATTCTGTATTTAAAAAGTCGATGAACTATAAATATATATAGTACCGCAATATACCTCATAATATAAGTTTTTGGTATTTGCCAGTAATTTATCCCTCAGATCTACATGTATAATGTAGCTGTACAAGAGAATCTTGATACGATCCGTATATATCTCAACAACTGGTAATTTTTGCCAAGTATTTTTGTCACAATTTTCTTATTTCAATATGTTAAATCTCATAAAGAATGATCCAGAAAATAGGAAATTGGCTATTGTAATGTAAATATCTCAGCATTGCACAAAAAACAAACAAAAACAGAAAGAAAAAAAACAAACAAACAAAAACCAAACAAGCAAAAAAAAAAAAAAAAAAAACAAAGCAAAAAAATTCCCCATACAAACAACAACAAAGAAAAACGGACATTAACAGAGAACCATCAGTGGCGTAGGAAAGCGTTAATAAATGTGTAGGCAGTGGGGTTTGGGATTTTGCTCCAAGATATATGGGTACCGTGGCAAAGCCATGGAAGTAATTTGGAATGCTAGATATATAGGCAACAGGAAAATCTATTTAAACTACTTTTATTATCCTTTAATCATGTTAATGATGTAATGGGTGTTTTCACATGTCACAAACCAAAAGCATTTGTCTGTGTTTTTATTAAACTTGTCTACCACTGCATCCAATGGAAGCTGAATGTGTCTGTGTATATGCCAGTAGCAATGTCAAGGCTGATAGTCTTTCCTTTCCCATTATGGAGAGTAGATATATCTTTACACGTTTCAAAAAGGCTGGAAGATCTTTCGGATGTTGCTGTCAAAATACAATAGATATTCGGATACAAGTTGTTGCTTACAAGTAATAATGTATTACAAATATTGTTTGGGTTAATCTGGTCTGTGAGGTATAATTCCCACCTTGCTTTCCATCTTTTTACTTCAAGGATAAACTCTTTATGAGTATGAGCTATATTGAATGGTTGACTCTCATAACTGCTAACGAGCATGAGCTATATTGCTTTGTAGTCTATCATAACTGCTAACGAGTATGAGCTATGTTGTTTTGTTGACTGTCATAACTACTAACTAGTATGGGCTGTATTGTTTTGTTGACTATCATAACTGCTAACGAGTATGAGCTGTGTTGTTTTGTTGACTGTCATAACTACTAACTAGTATAAGCTATGTTGTTTTGTAGAAAATCATAAAAGCCATGTTGTTTTGTTGGCTATTATAACTGCTAACGAGTATAAGTTATGTTGTTTTGTTGACTGTCATAACTACTAACTAGTATAAGCTATGTTGTTTTGTAGAAAATCATAAAAGCCATGTTGTTTTGTTGGCTATTATAACTGCTAACGAGTATGAGCTATATTGTTTTGTTGACTATCATAACTGCTAACGAGTATGAGCTGTATTGTTTTGTTGACTATCAAAACTGCTAACGAGTATGAGCTATGTTGTTTTGTAGAAAATCATAACCACTAACGAGTATAAGCTATGTTGTTTTGTAGAAAATCATAACCACTATCGAGTATAAGCTATATTGTTTTGTAGAAAATCATAACCACTAATGAGTATAAGCTATATTGTTTTGTAGAAAATCATAACCACTAACGAGTATAAGCTATATTGTTTTGTAGAAAATCATAACCACTAACGAGTATAAGCTATATTGTTTTGTAGAAAATCATAACCACTAACGAGTATAAGCTATATTGTTTTGTAGACAATCGTAATCACTAGAGTATGAGCTGTATTGTTTTGTTGACTATCAAAACGGCTAACGAGTATGAGCTATGTTGTTTAGTTGACAGGTACGATCTGTATTGCTTTGCAGACAATCGTAACTGCTAACCAGTGTAGTTTATATTGTTTTTGATACAATCCACGGTACAGGAGTGTGGTATTTCTTGTGTTTTCTGACAGAAATAATTGTAAACGAATATGAGTTACTTTATTTAATCATAATCTACGCTATATGTACAGAAATATAAAATTGTATATACAATACATTTAAGCTAATATTATAAGTGCGGTGTAGTGATTTACGTTCATAGTTTAGCAGCTAACATGGACGACAATATATGACAATAAATTGGTGTTCCATCTGACAGAATAAAGTCCCACTCGATTCACTAAAGACATGCTATATCACATTAAACACCATAACAGATTTGCCCCATTCATTAGCAATGTAAAGTTTAGTATAGTTCCTATTGAAACACATGGCGACTGGATATTTTATCCCATGTTCACTAGAAAGTGGAATATCTATCATCCTGTCATCCTCCGTTAAACGGTGTATATTATGTGAGTATTGTCCACTCACATAAATATGACCATAATCGTCCGAACATATATCACTTGGCACACGTAACGTTGGAAATTCCACATTCGTTATTTCATCAACACAATTTTGAGTGCGAGTTGATATTGCAAAATAGTTTTGTCCACTGACACACGAGTAGTAATTTAGATTTTTTTCACTTGTTCCAACAATATGAAGTTTAATTGCCATCTGTGTACACAACTGCGCTTCATATCCACTATTAAACATCTTCCTAAAATCATAAACTTTCAAGTAAAGTCTTCAGATTTTACATGCAATAAACAGTTGTTATAATGTATATTGTATTCTACTATTGCTGGTGTCCGTATCATTGTTATTATTATCCCCCCGCGATAGCGGTGAGGGATATAGTAATAGCGGCCGTCCGACTGTCCGTCCGTCACACTTTCTTGTTTACGCGATAACTTGAGTAAACATGGATAGATTTGAATAATTTTTGCATTTGGCTTGTAAATATCATTATCTTGGATGGGTTCTAACATGGAAATATTTGAAGCAAGGGTTTAGGGGGAAAATCTTAGTTTTTGGTTGAAAAATCACAAATTTTGAGAATTGTGTCTTGTTTACGCGATAACTTTAGTAAACATGGATAGATTTGATTTTTTTTGCATGTGGCTTGTAAGTATGTTATACATTAAGATTGCAAGGCTACTTTCTATAAATATATAAAACTAAATATTATGCAAAGTGCGGGGGATACGTCGCGCATAATTTATGCGCTTCTTTTATTTATTTTTATTGTGGGGAGAATCTTTGTAGGCTGGTTCAACTTGTGTTCGATTCTATTGTTAGTTAAATAAAATATGTTTATATAAAATCATTAAATAATTCTAAATTTGGTTTAGTTTACAGTGTTTAATAACGCCACTTTCAACAATATTTCAGTTATATCGTAGCGGTAGTTGGATTTACAACTACCTATGCAATCAGTGTATGTCGCCACTAACGTTGTGAGTTCGCATTCCTCCCAGGCGAGGTGTACTCGATACAACATTACTTGATAAAGGTTGTCAGTAACTTTCGGCAGGTGGTTGGATTTCTCAAGGTGTTTCCTCAACCAATCAAAATTGACCGCCACAATATAACTGAACTAATGTTGAAAGTGGCTTTAAATAACATAATCCTAACCCTTTAAACTTTAAGTTTGAACTGTAGTGTTTCGGCACCGACATGGCTTACTAAATATATCTAAAATTCAAAATACAGTTACTAAATAATGTAATTATTAATGAAATCAGGTTCTTCTCCCTCGTGCTTTTGTGTTACCCTTTGCTCCCAATGACTTTTAGATTATTTTGCTTTGCAATCTTTTGATTATGAGCTTCTACCTGATGAAGGTTATTCCTGAAACACGTTGTGCACAATAAACCGAGATCTACGTTATTCTTAAAATTAGTGTTTGGAAGCTAAATAGCATTAAGTGGAGGTACATTAAAGACAATAGTAATATGATTCTGTAGAAATATAGATTATACATTTATCTGTTTTGCTGTGTAACAGAAAAATGGTAATTAATGATTCTAATATGAAGTGCTGCTTTCGCTTTGTAAACAAAACTATTCTCTAAATAGCATAATTATTTTTAGCACATGCGCGATGTCCTGTCGGTGTTTTCTTGTAGTATATTTCACTATCTGATCACGTAAAACAGCAATTAAAGTTATAAAAATTGAAATTAAAACTATTTTCTTTGAATCTTAATGGAATAGTTGTCTTATCTATGTTTAAAATATACAAACGATTTTACGGCTGTTCTGTTAACTTCGTAACCCCCCTTGAAAACGCACATGTTGTTGCGTCATCGTCTGCTCCGTTTACAAACAACATACAGGACCGTGGTGCATTAGAAACATAACAATTCTCGAATTGTTTCTTGACATATAATTTCTTTCCGGAAAAAAATACTTAAGACTGAACGCCAACATTTCTAAAACAACATATATTGTAGCACTTAAGTTGGGGCCACTTAAAGGTTGTTATTTTATTCATAAAAATTAATTAATAAGTGAAATACCATATGCTATATTTAGTTAAATCTAATGCAAATTAACTAAAATATATTTAAGAAAAAATTGAAATAAATAAAATGACAAATTTAATGAGAAATGACAAATTTAATGAGAAACGAAATAATATACTTGTTGTAATTTAACTATCTATCGACTTTGACTTGTGTAAAAACTACTGTTAACACTAGTGAAGGTTAGTGAATTTTGTTACATGCATTTCCTAACCGATCACTTCCACTTTTAAATATAAGTTAGATTTTCCCTACTAGAATCGAAACAATTCATTGAAGCCATATATTGTATAACGTTTAAACATAGGTAACATTATTTTCGTTTAATTTAGTCATTACTGTTTCTGTAATGCAAAATTTTCATTCGGGGAGGGAATCGGAACAGCAATATTCTTGTGTATCCATAAGGCTGCATTGATTTGCAAAATTACTGTAAATGTCCTATTAGAATCGAAGTAATTCTCCCATGTCATGTTTTATGGTCATTTAACATCGTTAGACATTATATTTATCTAATTGTTACACATCGCATTCGCTCGGTGTAAAATATCGACAAATATAATGCCTCCCCATGTTAAAATGAGCATAAAACATGACATCGGAGAATTATTTCTTAAATATACCCTGTCCTTGATAACATTGTACTTACATGCAAGAAAAACCAACCACGAAAGGTTTCGCATACGACATTTCCCCTGAAATATATCCTAAATAAGTATTACCAGGCTCTTTCATTGACATTGCCGACGACACGCAGGAGATGGACGCACTAGAATTTCCGAATACTGTTTTTACGCAAATACATAATTTGTCTGGATCTACTTGTAATATGCGTTGCTCGGTTGGCATGACAACATATGCAATGTTTTTGTTAGATATGGCAACATCCCAAGGACTACTTGTCAGTGGTAGATAGTTTAAATAGTTTCCATCTTCATCAAACAATAAAAGCTGGTTTTTAATATAATCGCAAAGCAGAACATTATTCTCGTTGGAAACAGCAATTCCAGTGATTCTGCCGAAGTCATGAGAGAATGAGCATTTAAAGTCAAATCCATGACGTCTATCTCCGGGTACTGCCAAAACTTGTGCCATTGCTCTACAATTATCATGAAGTCAATGATTTATATACAGTGACATAATTTATTTAGCAAAAATAGATCGAGGTGTGTATACATCAAAGGGAGATAATTTCGCGGAAAAAATTACATAATCCAACTTCCGATTTGAGCATCTTCGATTGTTTGCACTACAGACTAAGATCTACCTTTATTGGTAAATAGTCTTCAAGGCTCAATATATTACTTCAATAACTATATGATATAAATATACAGGTATAACATAACAAAAAGACAAATATTTAATGACTGACAAAAAAATTATGAATACATAGAAAACTGAATATTGAGGAACAATCCGGACCGGCATGAACTCAGATGCTCCGTAGTCTGCAGTTCCAACTTCACTAATAGCACTTCATGGGCGAAGGACCACTTTGTAAAGTTGATGGTGGCAAAACGATTCCCCCCTTTTTGGTATTAAATTTAAGAAAACAGCTTTTTTACTTAAGTATGGAAGCATAACTTGTCCCGTTAGCCAAGGGTATAATGATATTTAGATAAGGTTATGCTTTGAAACCATAGTGACATTTTTTTAATTGCCGCACAGTTTTGAAAATTTACCAGACAAATAAGTAATACATTTTTCATAAAGATGTACACCGAATGTAATTAGCATGCATCCTTTTAAATTATCATAATTATTCAAGTAATTATACATGATTGTGTATATATTTTTCAAAGATAAACAAAAATATTGAAAATTGTGAAAAAAAATGTATTGTTCTTGCAACATTTTAGTGTATTTTTCATAAAAAGCGTACGGATTAAAAGCCCAGTAATTTGTTTCTATTGAAAATATGTTCCATTTTTTCATATTCTGAATGTTAACATGATATATGATGTTTTTGATATGTTGTTTTGAATATTTAATAAAAGAAAAGGTGAAGATTCAAGAAAAAGTTGGGTTACTTTTTTCATAAAATGAGCATTTTCCAAAAAAAAAAAAGTTACTACCAACCTATGAATATGAACCCATATCTTCGTTTTAGAATCTTCTTTCTCCAATTATTCAGATGTTGTACAAAGGATTAAAGTAAAAAAGTATGAATAAATATGATGTATAGGAAAATCATTCCAATTGCTACTGTGAGTGTGAGTGTTAATTATATATGACATTTAACATGTTTTAAACACACATTGTTTTTAGATATAAAATTCCTTGTTGAATTTTATACAGATATATCATGTTTGGGATGGGTATTTTTCGCAAATACCCCTCCCAAACATGATATATCTGTTTAATTACACCGAATATTATTTAGAACACTGGCTAAATAAATAATACCTTTTGTTTGTCGTTTTCATGACCTAACATGATGCATCTGTTTTAGGTGTCAAAGCACTAATTCACCAATCAGAGCTTAGAACATATACAAAAGTAGTCCGTTTTCAAGAAAAATGTTCCTTTCATTTTGGAGTATTTTGAAAACTACTGAATGGAATGGACTAATTAAAATTGATAATTGAAGTTAAATATATAGGGATTATTTTGAGCCCAAATTTGATAGTTTCAGTTAGAATACATGTACAATGTAGTTATAAAATAATATAAGTCTATGGAAAGCAGTTTTAATTGAAAATTATGTAGTAAAAACCTGGTAATTGAAGTGATCCCAGAAAAAATATTTTGACTGCTTAGCATTTTCTGTTAATTTTTCAAATTGTCAATTTGGATTTCATGTTTTAGAGTATTATTTGGCTGTAACAGTACATTTGAATATCCAGCTTACTTAAACAGTGGAAAAAATGATGTGGAAGCATATATTTATTGAGTTTTGAGGAAAATTATAGTTGTGCACCATTAGAAATTCCAAGACTTCAATATCAATAAATCATATTTTTACAAATTTGATAGAGCTAGAAGGAATTTCAACTAAAGATCAATATAGAAAAAAACTTATTTTATTTCTTCAACTACATAATTTATGGGGTAAAGGCATGAATTAACAAAATTAAGAATGAGATGAACTCATTTTATGGGACAAAAAAAAAGGGGGGGGGCTAAATGCAAACATTTCATAGTATTTAGCTATTAAATATACAACTGAGCCATATATATGTGTTAAAATTGCTTATTATGTTAGAAATTAACTTGATAGCTGTAATATATAAGAGAAGAGGTAAGTTTTGGTATATTACACAATCTGAATTCAACACACAGGCACTTGTTTCATTAAAAAAAATATATGCCCCCTCCTCTTCCTTACTTCAAGGTAAACATCTGCACTTTTCACCTTCCCCACTTCGCCTCAATATTTTGCACTTATTTGTGATCCTTTCGCTGACCGAATTATATCGTTACACTCCGGAGATATTTCTCTTTTCGACTGCCACATTTAAATATACCTACCGGGCCCCCCTCAGACGAATTGGACAAGAATATTCAGCGAACATGGCTTCGTTTAGTTTTCAGTCATTGAAACGGATACAGCCACTTCCGATCCGGTTTAAATTGATATAGAAAAAAAAAAAAAAACGGTGCTTTAAAAATCAAATGTCAGTAATTTGGAGTTGAACATATTTTTATAATCTGCATTGGAACAATTATTTGCATTTTAAAGGCTTGCTTTACATTTGAGAGGAGATGATCATGATGGCATTGTTACACATGGGCGGTCTAGAGAATTCCGAATGCATATGAAAAATCCAGCGCAAACCGGAAGTGGCTGTATCCGTTTCAATTACTGAAAAATAAACGAAGCCACGCTCGTTGAATATTCTTGTCCAATTCGTCTGAGGGGGGCCCGGTAGGTATATTTAAATGTAGCAGTCGAAAAGAGGAATATCTCGGAAGTGTAACGATACAATTGGGTCAGCGAAAGGATCATAAATAAGCGAAAATTATTGAGGCGAAGTGGGTAAGGGGAAAAGGGCAGAAATTTACCTTGAAGTCAGGAAGAGGAGGGGGCATCTATTTTTTGAATGAAACAAGTGCCTGTGACTCAACAGCTGTAAATGGAGATATTTTCATTAAAAATCTTCAAGGGGGTACCTTTGCATTTGAACACTTATACTTCCAAATATCAGACAGCCAGATACCTTATGAGTTTTTTTTGGGTTGATATTGCCTAAGGAATAGAAATTAGGCCAACAAATGGTTAAATAAACAAGTTTTTTTGCTCTTTAGGTGTCAAACCACTAATTCACCAATCAGAGCTTAGAACATATACAAAAGTAGTCCCTTTTCAAGAAAAAAGTTCCTTTCACTTTGGAGTATTGTGAAAACTACTGAATGGAATGGACTAATTAAAATTGATAGTTAAAGTTAAATATATAGGGATTATTTTGAGCCCATATTTGGTGGACTTAGTTGTATTTTAATATCTCTATGGATGATTTGATGCATGACCTATAAATACTGAATTTGCTGGGGATGACCGAGCTATTTTTAGAGTAGGTGTTTTCCGTAGCATGGCATTTCACTGCAAGACTTTGAACATGTCTTGATATTTTGACAGAACGTAGAGGAATCATGTACGTTTCAGAAAATATATGGTCTTGGAAAGGTTAAACTTAAGATAAAATGACCAGGTAGGCTCGAAAAAAAACCCACACATTTAGTAGAAAACCTTAAAGAAATTAATTAGTGGTTTCACACCTTAATTCTACAGAATGATGTTACATAAAACGCACAACTGATAACGTTTTACAAATTTTGTTACAAACGTCTCGGTGAAGGGTAAAAACGGCAAAAACTATTGTTACATAAAACGCACAGCTGATAACGTTTAACAAATTTTGTTACAAGCGTCTCGGTGAAGCGTAAAAACGGCAAATACGATTTTGCAAATACCATGAAAAAAAGTTAAATCTTATGCAAATACACCTACATGAAGTAAAAATTCTGCAAATTCATAATGCAAGGCCTGAATTTGTAAAAAAAAAATATCACGGCTATTAACCAATCAGAATCCAGCATTCTTATATAAGGTGTAATTAAATTAACTACGTTACATTTATACTTTTACGTAGGATCAATTATCTATTTTTTTTATCAATACGGCTTTCCCTACTTTAACATTTATTTCTGGATAATCAATGAAGCGTGCTGAAGGACGTTTATTTTTAAAAGTAAATCATCTGATCATAATGTAGAGTAACGTGACTTCCGAATGATCGATAGTTGCCGTACACAAACAATAATGAAGTTTCATATTCTCGTCCTGATCTTCCAGTACGCTATGAGAGGGGAGGGGGGGTTCAGTCGGAATACATCGCACCGGGCCCTAAGAACCATGAAGGTGCCCGTGAATCTCTGAAGGGCCCCATAGCCTTAACCATCTAGACGTTTTATTGTGATTTTTTTTCTAATTTTTTTGGGGTATTTTCTACTATTTTTTAGTTTATTTCTATAGATCATGCTATATGTTAATCTGGACATTCTGCTGCACAGGAAATAAATCATTTATGAAAGTTTACCAGTGGTTTTATTGGACGGCAGATTATCCCTTTAGAAACGAAACAAAGAGTGAATGATCTCGTCAGCAGATTGACAACAGAGGAAATAATGTATCAAATGGCAAAAGGAGGTGGAGGCCAATATGGGGTCCCGCACCTGTCATAGCTAGACTTGGTATAGGCCCCTATCAATGGGACACATAATGTGTGAGCGGTGATGTGATGGCGGGAAATGCTACATCGTTTCCAATAGCTATATTTAAAATTGTAATAAGGCATTTCCATCTTATACAC
>MJUT01049068.1:8599-18894 GCA_002080005.1 Gigantidas platifrons | reverse complement strand
ATAAATAAAATGAGAAATTTTATAAAAATTAATTCGAAATACGAATTAATTTCCATTATTGAAGGGGAGTCCCCCCTTCAGAAATGTGGTTGACATATGATATGTCAATCAGAGTAACTTCCCTTTGTACGAGTATATAAACGGTTGGGCGTTTGAAATTCTTTCTTTTTCGGTGCATCAAGTATAGGGATAAAGCTATTAAATATCCTGAATTTAACGATAGGTATCCAGGATTGATGTTCATTTATCCTTTATTGGCAATGATTTATTTTTAAACACCATACAAAGGGCTTTTGACACTTTCTTGCATAATTTTTGTTTGTCGGTGTATCCGTTAGAATAAATTTAACGGTTTAAGAGTATTTGGCATGACAGAGAAAAATTGATTGGCGTGAGCTCCATTATTAATGACGCTCAGTGGCGGAATTTTTCTCAAAAGTTCAATTTAATTTTTCATATTTTGTATAAACATTAGATATGCTGTTTGGTGTCCCCAGCAGCACTTAAGGTTTAATATTGAAGAACATTGTCGATGTAAATATCAAATCAAAATCAAATCAAAAAGTTGTATTTATAGTCGGTACATTTTTTAACAGTACAACATAAGCTCTCAAGAGCTTTTCAAACCGACATGCATAATACAATTACATAAATACAGCACAATAAAACATGACATGCAATGCAAATACATATACTTGGTATCCAGATGATATTTATGCATACATTTCGGTCTTGATCTCTGGACCCCTACAGCCAGTGTGCATGTGGCAAGTGCCTCGCTGTGCACTAACTGTCATAGGATCAGAAGTCAATACAGAAAATAGATGCCCACATTTATAGCATACATTACACATACAAGTACATTCATGCAAATTATAAGCAGTCTAAAATTAAACAAAGAGGCAAATCTACTCAAAACAAACATAACATATTTGAACTTTTAAAACATTTATATAGAAATAGCTAAGCACTATAAAATTAAGCAAAGAGGCAAATCAACTCAACACACATAACATATTTGAACTTTTAAAACATTCATGTAGAAAATAGCTAAGCAAGTCAAAGAGGCACATCAACTCAACACACATAAAATATTTGAACTTTTAAAATATTCATGTAGAAATAGCTAGGTACTAAAAGCAGTCTATATTTAAGCAAATCAACTTAAAACACAGATACAATATTCATGCACTTCTAAAACATATTTTAAAATATTCATGTTGAAATAGATAAGCACTAAAATAAAGGACATTTTAAACTATAAAGCATATAAAGCAAAAAGCAATAGTAATGTAAATTTCATGCAATGTTTATTCTAGAAAATATTTAAAACTAGCAGCAAGCATTGCAACGGCACGAGTTGCCATTCCATGAGTTTATTAAATTTTTGAATTGATTAAAAGATGTTTGTGTTCTAAAAAGGTTTGGCAACTCGTTCCACAGATTAGGAGCAGCATATCGAAAGGATTTTAGACCATACCTTGTGGTTCGTACTGAAGGAATTTCTGTAATGTTGTCGTACCTAAAACAATATTTAGTATCTTTAATTTTGATTAAGTCGTGTAATATGAAGGACTTTCTTTATGTAAAATTTTATAAACTTCAATAGCCATAGTTCTCAGCCTTCTCACTTTTAATGTTGGAAGTTTAGATACTATTAACAAGTTTTCATATGTACTATTATAATCATTATAAATAAATCTTAGTGCTCGCTCCTGAATTTTTTCTATTTTATTTGTATTTGCTTCACTACAAAAGTGCCATGAAAGTGGACAGAAGTTAAAGTTAGACAATATGAATGAATGATATATGGTTAATTTACCTAACTTATTTAAATATTTACCTAGCCTTTTTAACACATTTAACTGTCTAGATGCTTTTTTACAAATGTTTGAAATGTGAGAATTAAATTTAAGTTCAAAATCAATAGTAACACCTAATAATTTTACTTCTTTTTCGCATTTAATTTTATTTCCTGCTAAATCAAAAACAATATTTTTATCCATTGATTTTTTGCCAATAGCTAGGGCCTGAAATTTATCAGGATTTGCCTTCATCTGGTTACATGAAAACCATTCTATTAATGCCAGACTGTCTTTTTCTAAAGTTTCAACTATTTTATCAATATTATCATCTGCATGTGCGAGAGTGTTGTCGTCTGCATAGTTATAAAGTGTGCTGTTTGTGGTAAAATGAAAAATATCGTTTAAAAAGATGTTGAATAGTACAGGATGATTGTTTCCTGTTAGTCAGGTAGTTTTCAATTAACTGTAATGCAGATTTTGACATGCCATATGCTTCAAGTTTAAGTAATAATAATGTGTGTGGTAGGCAATCAAAGGCTTTGGATAGGTCCATTAGTACAGCTGCAATGTATTTATTTTGGTCTAGTGCCTGTTTCCAATCTTCTATAATTTTTAGTAGTGTAGTATGACAACCGTAGCCTGATCTGAAAGCTGATAGAGATGGATGGAAGTGATTGTTAAAATATTCTGTTAACTGTTCGTTGATGGCCCGTTCAAAGAATTTTGAAATAACAGGTAGTATGCTTACCGGTCTATAGTTACTTTTGTCTAGTGCATTGTTCTTCTTGTGTAGTGCAACAACTTGTGCTTGTTTTAGTTGGTCTGGAAACACAGAATTTGTTATTGTTTTATTTATCATTTTTGTTATTGGTTTTGCAATTACAGGTTTAGCTAGTTTTAATAATTTAGCTGATATACCATCTCTACCTGTTGCTTTTTTAACACTGGTCTTATTTATCTGTTTATGTACAAATTCCTCAGATATTTCTTTAAATTCAAGATTAGGTATATCTTTTTTATTTTTGTTAATTTCAATTATACTAGGATGGTTTTTATCTGCAACAGTTTCTTTTCCAATATCTTTTGCCACATTTATAAAGAAATCATTAAAAGATTCTGCTACCATGTTTTGATCATTTATGATTTCATCTTTTTCACAGAGTATAATATTCTTAGTAAAATGGCTACCTTTGTTGGTAATAAACGGCTTAATAGTAGGCCAAAAATCCTTTGATTTGGGACCACCTATATCAATTTTTATAACGTTTCTGTAGCGTTATATATTCTTGTAAATAATAGCGGAGTTTCGGGCTATAGTGGCTCTCCTGTACGGAGGCAAAATAAGTACATGTATACGAGAGATGACAAATGTTCAAAAATAACCTCTGTCTAGGTACGCTTGAATACATAAAATTACCGTAAATGCCCTGTTAGAATCGAAGTAATTCTCGGATGCAGGGCTCTATGCTTATTTTAACATGGGTAGGCATTATATTTGTCAAGATTTTACACCTCGCTAACGCTTGGTGTAAAATAATGACAAATATAATGCCTACCCATGCTAAAATAAGCATAGAGCCCGGCATCCGAGAATTATTTCTTAATTCTACTATTGCTGGTGTAGTATCATTGTTATTATTTTTTTTATGTGGGGAGTACCGGTACCTTTATAGGTTGATTCAACTTGTGTTCGATTCTGTTGTTAGTTAAATAAAATATGTTTATATAAAATCACTATATAATTATAAATTTGGTTTGGTTTACAGTGTTTAACGCCACTTTCAACAATACTTCAGCTATATCGTGGCGGTAGTTGGATTTACAGCTACCGATGCAATCAGTGCATATCACCACTAACTTTGTGAGTTCGTGTTCCGCCCAGGCGAGGTGTACTCGATACAACATTACATGACAAAGTTTGTCAGTAACTTTCGGCAGGGGGTTGGTTTTCTCAAGGTACTCCGGTTTCCTCCACCAATCAAAATTGACCGCCACGATATAACTGAACTATTCTTGAAAGTGGCTTTAAATACCATAATCCTAACCCTTTAAACTTTAAGTTTGAACTGTAGTGTTTCGGCACCGACATGGCTTACTAAATATATCTAAAATTAAAAATACAGTTACTGAAAAATGTAATTATTAATAAAATCAGGTTCTTCTCCCTCGGACTTTTTTGCTACCCTGCTTAGGCCCATTGATTTAAATGCTCTCAATGACTTTTGAATTAGTTTGCTTTGCAATCTTTTGATTATGAGCTACTACCTGATGAAGGTTATTCCAGAAACGTGATGTGCACAATAAACCGATATCTACATTATTTTTGAAATTAGTATTTGGAAGCCAAATAGCACCAAGTGGGGTTACACTTAAGACAATAGTAATACGATTCTGTAGAAATATAGATTATACATTTGTCTGCTTTCAAGTGTAACAGAAAAATGGTAATTAATTATTCTAATATGAAGTGCTGCTTTCGCTTTGTAAACAAAGCTATTCTCTAAATAGCATAATTATTTTCAGCAAATGCGCTATCTCCTGTCGTTGTTTTCTTGTAGTGTATTTCACTATCTGATCGCGTAAAACAGCAATTAAACTAATAAAAATTGAACTGTTTTCTTTGAATCTTAATGGAATATTTGTCTTATCTATGTTTAAAATATACAAACGATTTTACGGCTGTTCTGTTAACTTCGCATATCGCAACCTCTCACCCCCCTTGAAAACGCACATGTTGTTGCGTCATCGTCTGCTCCGTTTACAAACAACATTCAGGATCGTGGTGCATTAGAAACATAAAAATTCTCGAATTGCTTCTTGACATATAATTTCTTTCCGGAAAAATACTTAAAGCCAACATTCTTAAAACAACATACATTGTATAGACGTTTTCAGAAATCGGTGATTACCTAGTTATCGTTCGTGGACAATAGGTGGCGTTACCATCGTCCGCCATTATGAAAGTACAACAATCGGTTGTTTACACTAGTTACGGTTAATCAGTATTCATAATTGGATTAGATAAACACGCTTCAGTTGTTATTTTATGGCTCCTCATGAAACTTTTTTTCAGATAAAGAATTCAGATATTCAGAAGTTTTAATTTGATAAAACTTAAATTCCTTTTCATCTTCACTACAGATTCCTATAAAGAAATTGACCGACAAAAAGTTTTAATTTGTTTTACACACAAAAAAATAATAAAACAGAATTGAAAAATGCACCTTAAGATGTCACATTCAAAGTTAAAGGGGCATTAGCTACGATTTTGACCCAAAAAATATATGTTTTGGAAATTGGTAAATAGTTTTAAAATGATGAAATAGAGGTAAATATTTCACATTAAACAGCTAATCGAACCACTTTCCGCCTTTCAAGTTGAGAACGAAAATTACCATCGATTACTTATTTGTATTTTGTCGCTTATTAATTGCCAACTTGCATGGTTCGTTGTTCATACATGTAATTAACACTGACTAAAATTCACAAAATATAAGAAATAAGTGCATTGTTGTACTGATTTAATGACGATTCGACAAACTCCGTAAACAATGTTGATAATTAATAAGATGACGTCCATTTCTTGATCGATCACAAAACACGAGCAGTTGCAGGCCTTTTCCCCAATGCGCGTACATTTCATAACATTTATAAGTTACAGAAACGCGTTTTATTAAGGCATCAATCATATCTGATAGTTTTTATGGGTAACAAAAATTTACGATTTGGCAGAGAATACCCCTTCAAGTTCTTTCTTATCAGTTAGGCACACTTTTTATCATTATTACTTCACTTTAAGACTTATAAACATAGATGCAAAATGCAACTATTTTGCGTTTTCGATTTTCAAGCCATCTTCCAATTTATTTGTGCTTAAAAACAAATTTATATTGTTTTTTCTTATAAATGTGTATACATATCTTCTATAAATTTCAATTTCTTATCTAATTTTTATTCTTATTATGTAACAATATGGTCAGGTTGTTATTTTCATTGAATGGCATCTCAAAATAGATTGCTTCACAGTAGGGGTACTTCCTGTATATTGGGTACATCCTGTATATTACAAGACAACCTAATTCCGATCACCTAGAAAATATTCCCACGACATACATATTTTTTTATAACCACAGTGATCAACCTTGCAAAGGACACAACTTGAAGACGGCTTGAAATTCGAAAACGCAAAATAGTTGCATTTTGTATCTATGTTAGATAAGTCTTCACTTTAAATCGTTTAGTAATAATTTCAAAAAGCGTATATTATAATTTATATATTTACATTTTAATTTCATACAAAATATTAATTTGAATACCCCTTTTTTCTTATGCTTGAAAAGCCAAAAAAAAAAAAAAAGTGCATGCAGTAGGATTTATACTGATTTTGTATGGGGAAAATAACGGTAATTAAAAAAAAATAATAATACATACAAGCTAAATTTATTTGTTGTCATTATATCTCCGTTTACAAATCATTTCACAGCAGATGTTATCATTGAATTTCAAGCCGAAATAACAGTTTATTGTGACACCTGTACTAGAGAAACCATACATTAGCGTATCGATAAACCCCGAGAACATAATATATTTGTATATTACTAATGGCGGACACACTCGGAAGTCGATAATGGCCGCGCCCATGTTTTTTAAGAATAAAAAGGTCTATAGTGTAGATTGTTGTTTTGGCACTTAAGTTGGGGCCACTTAAAGGTTGTTATTTTATTTTTAAAAGTAATTAATAAGTGAAATATCACATGCTACATTTAGTTAAATCGAATGAAAATTAAGTAAAATATGTTCATTTAAGAAAAAAAATTAAATAAATAAAATGGCAAATTTATTGAGAAATGAAATAATATACTTGTTGTAATTTAATTTTGATAAAAGTAATTAATGTGAAATATCACATGCTATATTTAGTTAAATCTAATGAAAATGAAGTAAAATATATTGATTTAATAAAAAATCGAAATAAATAAAATGAGAAATTTTATAAAAATTAATTCGAAATACGAATTAATTTCCATTATTGAAGGGGAGTCCCCCCTTCAGAAATGTGGTTGACATATGATATGTCAATCAGAGTAACTTCCCTTTGTACGAGTATATAAACGGTTGGGCGTTTGAAATTCTTTCTTTTTCGGTGCATCAAGTATAGGGGTAAAGCTATTAAATATCCTGAATTTAACGATAGGTATCCAGGATTGATGTTCATTTATCCTTTATTGGCAATGATTTATTTTTAAACACCATACAAGGGGCTTTTGACACTTTCTTGCATAATTTTTGTTTGTCGGTGTATTCGTTAGAATAAATTTAACGGTTTAAGAGTATTTGGCATGACAGAGAAAAATTGATTGGCGTGAGCTCCATTATTAATGACGCTCAGTGGCGGAATTTTTCTCAAAAGTTCAATTTAATTTTTCATATTTTGTATAAACATTAGATATGCTGTTTGGTGTCCCCAGCAGCACTTAAGGTTTAATATTGAAGAACATTGTCGATGTAAATATCGGCCGCTTATATTGTTGAATTTGTGTTGAATGACTGTGAGTTGATTGAGTTGATGAAAAGTTGACACTTTGAAGAATATTCAATGAGGAAAAGTTGACAATTGTGAAGTTGATAATACATTATTAATTATTGCTTATATGAAAAGTTGATAATACATTATTATTGCTTATATGAAAAGTTGACAATTGTGAAGTTGATAATACATTATTATTGCTTATTAAATGACTGTCATGGCCAAATACATCCAAATATTAAATGTTATGCTTTATTTAGTGTTTGTTTAATTACGACATCTTCAATAATAAAAATTAATTCGAAATACGAATTAATTTCCATTATTGAAGGGGAGTCCCCCCTTCAGGAATTTGGTTGACATATGATATGTCAATCAGAGTAATTTCCCTTTGTACGAGTATATATACGGTTGGGCGTTTGAAATTCTTTCTTTTTCGGTGCAGCAACATCATCAAAGCAACACATTTTTTGAAAATCCCTCCACTCCCACCCTTTAAAATATGAATTTATATACTTGTGTTATATAAATGTTTGCTTGTTCGTTTTGCTGCTGTGTTTTTACTATTTTTCAGATGCATGCGGATTGTCGATTACGCATACTACGTGTGCCATTCATGTCAACATGTCATGACAGTCAGTGACAACTATATACGTGGACGTTGTATTATGCGGCCATTGTTGGTGTACATTAACTACTGCTGTTTGGTCTCCCCAACGGCGGAATTTTTCTCAAAAGTTCAATTTAATTTTTCATATTTTGTATAAACATTAGATATGCTGTTTGGTGTCCCCAGCAGCACTTAA
Source organism: Gigantidas platifrons (assembly GCA_002080005.1). Lineage (NCBI taxonomy): Eukaryota > Metazoa > Mollusca > Bivalvia > Mytilida > Modiolidae > Gigantidas > Gigantidas platifrons. Next base: position 10,756 of record MJUT01049068.1, on the reverse strand, counting down.
GGTTTAATATTGAAGAACATTGTCGATGTAAATATCGGCCGCTTATATTGTTGAATTTGTGTTGAATGACTGTGAGTTGATTGAGTTGATGAAAAGTTGACACTTTGAAGAATATTCAATGAGGAAAAGTTGACATTTGTGAAGTTGATAATACATTATTAATTATTGCTTATATGAAAAGTTGATAATACATTATTATTGCTTATATGAAAAGTTGACAATTGTGAAGTTGATAATACATTATTATTGCTTATTAAATGACTGTCATGGCCAAATACATCCAAATATTAAATGTTATGCTTTATTTAGTGTTTGTTTAATTACGACATCTTCAATAATGAGAAATGAAATGATATACTTGTTGTAATTTAACCATCTATCGACTTTGACTTGTGTAAAAACTACTGTTAAAGGTAGTGAAGGTTAGTGAATGTATGCATTTCTTACTCACTTCCACTTTTAAATATAAGTTAGATTTTTTCCTACTAGAATCCAAACAATTCATTGAAGCCATAGATTGTATAACGTTTTAACATTGGTAACATCATTTTCGTTTAATTTAGTCATTACTGTTTCTGTAATGTGAAAATGTTCATTCGGGGAGGGAATCGGAACAGCCAAAATCTTGCGTATCCACAAGGCTGCATTGATTTACAAAATTTCTGTAAATGCCCTATTAGAATCGAAATAATTCTCCCATGTCATGTGCTATGCTCATTTTAACATCATTAGGCATTATATTTGTCTAAATTTTACACATTGCTTTCGCTCACTGTAAAATATCGACAAATATAATGCCTCCCCATGTTAAAATGAGCATAGAACATGACATCGTAGAATTAGTTCTTAAATATACCCTGTCCTTGATAACATTATACTTACATGTGATAAATACCATCATAGACACGTGTCGCAGACGATGTATTCCCTGAAATATATCCTACATAGGTATTACCAGGCTCTTTCATTGACATTGCCGACGACACACAGGAGATGGACATACATGTATTAGAATCTCCGAATGTTGTTTTTACGCAAATGCATAATTTTTCTGGATCTACTTGTAATATGCATTGCTCGGTAGGCATGATAACAAATGCAATGTTTTGGTTTGATATGGCAACATCACAAGGACTACTTGTCAGTAGTAGATAGGTTAAATAGTTTCCATCTTCATCAAACAATAAAAGCTGGTTTTTAATATAATCGCAAAGCAGAACATTATTCTCGTTGGTAACAGCTATTCCTGTAATTCTGCCAAAGTCATGAGAGAATGAACGTTTAAAGTCAAATCCATGGCGTCTATCCCCGGGTACTGCCAAAACGTGTGCCATAGCTCTACAATTATTACGAAGTCAATGATATATATATAGTGACATGATTTATTTAACAAAAATAGAGATGTATATACATCAAAGGGAGATAATTACGCGGAAAAAGTACATAATCCAACTTCCGATTTGAGAATCTTCGATAGTTTACACTACAGACTGGGATCTACATTTTTTTGGTAAATAGTCTTCAAGAGTCAATACATTACTTCAATAACAATATATTATATAAATATACATAACAAAAAGACAAATATTTATTGACTGACAAAAAATTATGAATACATAGAATACTGAAGATTGAGCAACAATCCGGATCGGCATGAACTCAGATGCTCCGTATGAATCTGCAGTTCCAACAGCACTAATACCACTTCATGGTCGAAGGAGCTGGGGGCAATTGCCACCCGCCCCCCCCCCGCCCCCCCAAAAACTATTTTTTTCCATTAAGTTTAAGAAAACAGCTTTTTGCTTCAGTGTGTAAGCTTAACTTTTCCAGTTAGCCAAGGGTATAATGATATTTGGATAAGGGTATGCTTTGACTTTTCTTTTAATTGCTGCACAGTTTTGAAAATTTACCAGACAAATAAGGAATACATTTTTCATAAAGATGCACACCGAATGTAATGAGCATGCATCCATTTAAGTATCATAATTATTGAAGTAATTCCACAAGATTGTGTATTCATATTTCAAAGATAAAAAAAACATTGAAAATTAAGGGAAAAACATGTATGGTTCTTGTTACATTTTAGTGTATTTTTCATAAAAAATGTACGAGGGTATCCCTATTTAAAGCCTTATAATTTTTTTCTATTGAAAATAT
>MJUT01049058.1:6620-21087 GCA_002080005.1 Gigantidas platifrons | reverse complement strand
AAGTCATCGATACATAAACATCTACGGTCGTCATCACGAACTGGTTGAAGTCATCGATACATAAACATCTACGGTCGTCATCACGAACTGGTTGAAGTCATCGATACATAAACATCTACGGTCGTCATCACGAACTGGTTGAAGTCATCGATACATAAACATCTACGGTCGTCATCACGAACTGGTTGAAGTCATCGATACATAAACATCTACGGTCGTCATCACGAACTGGTTGAAGTCATCGATACATAAACATCTACGATCGTTATCACGAATTGGTTGGTCGTTACCGTTATGAAATACCCATTCCTCAAATGGCAATGGACATTTTCCTTTTTACCGCGTTATACAAAAATATAGTTGTAATTTTTTAATTCCCGAGGACTGCCATCTGTTGAATGTTGTCAGTTGCTTCCCTTCTAATGACATCATTTCCATTCAATCAGCATAGGGAATTTTTATTAAACATCATGTTAAAATGAACAGTTCCCGAAACACTATATGTGTCACCAGAAATCATTCTGTTTTTTTGTTTGCAATCACTCATGGCGAAGCATTCACGAGTCGATATTTTGTCTACACTTTTTCTACAATATACGCGTTTTTAGATCACGAATTCTGATTGGTTGCAGCTATCGCTGCATGCATCCAGTTAAAGCCGTCACTTCGTAGCCACAAAAATCTCGTCAACATAACCAAGGTTAAAGAGAAAGGAATGTGGATCGTAACCCTTGTATGTCAAAGATGTACATACAACTAACCTCATGTGTTAAAATTACAAAATATATAAAGAACCAATGGCCAGGGGTTTCATCTAGGAGTCCTCTAATATCCTTCCCAATCTGGTCTTGTCGTCACGAAATTATGAAAATCACCATTAACCTGACCTCTTATTACATTGTATATCTGATTTGGAAACTACTATTCTTCTAGAAAATTGATACCCATTTTCTCTTTAATGATTTATTACCGGATTTTTAACAAGAATAATAGGACGACTGTCATTGGTAGAGCAGGAACTGGTTACCTGTCCAGATAATTCTAGTTATCCCCTGTTTTTGTGGGGTTTTAATTGCTCTGTTTTCTGTAGAACGATAGTGTTTTGTAGAGCATTGTTTGTCTTTTTCTTTTGACGACAGTGTTGTCTTTGTCTAAGGGCATGTTATTACTAATATGACATCTACAAACCTTCCGTAATAAATACAATGTATACAGTTCATGTAATTTATATAAGTAATGTTTGCTACTAGTACGAATACGTCACCCCTTCACATGGTCCAACTAAGAGTTCTCTGTGTATATTGAAATATTTTGTGCTTGTCTCCGCCACTCCATCTGTTAATATTACCAGTACTATACGAAAGTTTGTTCCTCCTAAGTCAAGACCTATATATGTACCATTTTCTGCAAGTAAACAATTAAATAAACAATATATAACAACACAAGAGAAAGACAAACTCCCCGAACTCTGAAGAGAATTTCTATTAGGTGACCAATCATATTATACTATTCTTATCAGCACTTTTTTCAGCGACAATTGGACACAAATGCTCTTATGCTCTTTATGTTCTTGTGTTTTTGGTCCCGAACAGACTTGATAAAAATCACGTCTTTGGCAAGTTTGACGTTCCTTTGTAGTTACTACAGTTCAGTCTAATGCTGAAACATTACATAAGCTACCAAATCTTACTAAACTGCAGATTCCACTTGAACTCGCACCATTGAATCCCCGAGATAGTTTTCTCTTTTACAGAAATTCATAATAATAGTATTTTCAAGTACTTTACTGGCTTGATTTGAAGCTTACCGTTGCCTTCGAGTACACCACTAACATACGTATAACCCCACCAAGGTCATATTTGAAGCTTACCGTTGCCTTCGAGTACACCACTAACATACGTATAACCCCACCAAGGTCATATTTGAAGCTTACCGTTGCCTTCGAGTACACCACTAACATATGTATAACCCCACCAAGGTCATATTTGAAGCTTACCGTTGCCTTCGAGTACACCACTAACATATGTATAACCCCACCAAAGGTCAGATTTATTTTGATCTGTTTCGTTTGGACTATTTGCATAGTTGATCTGTTGCTCAAACGTTGTCATAAGCTTCTGCATGTGTTCTTCTGTAAAAATCAGGTCTTGTAAAACATCGCATACCTGTAATAGATGATAAATAAATTTTAGAGAAAACCGAAGGGGTAATCAAGAATGGACAACACAGAGAAACTGGCAACATCGGGTGCACAAGACAGACACAGGACGAAGACAATCAAAAAACAACCACAACACAATATGTGTTAGACACCACTATACTCGAGCAAACACAAATAACGTAAATAAGACATGAGCCCTCTTACAAACATTTAGAGGTACATAATTGTTATATTTCTTATTTTGAATCTATCTATATTATATTTTACGTTTTTATTTTCCCTATTTGTCTTTGTTAGCGCAGCCGGTCCATATAACGTTATATGGACCGGCAGTGGACTGTCTCGTTTTCGAGTCTTTATTTCGGGAGATAATTGAGCTTATTTTTGGACGCGATGTATAATATAACAAATAGTCCACTGCACTTCGGGCCATATGGCAGTTTATGGACCGGTCTGTCACCCACAAAATACTATATGGACCTCAGCTTCGCTTCGATCCATATAATATATTGTGGGTGACATCCCGGTCCATAAACTGCCATATGGCCCTCAGTGCCGTGCACTATTTGTTAAATAGTTGCCATTTCGTCCGTATATTAGCTAAAACGTCCTCTTTGATTGTTGATTGCAATCTGGTGACTATTGCTGTTTTGGTATTAGATAAATGTCAGAGCAAATATTCTCCTCTCTGTCAAAGAACAAGGCATATGGTGAGCAGTATGTTGATTCTGTTGCTGGAGAGTATCAAACAGCCATTCAAACTCAAGGGAGTTTTTGAGATCAACTATAACTGGTCTTTATCTCAATGAGCTCTAAATCATTATTTTTTTAAATTATAATTGAGTTTACTCTTTCTACTAATCCATCTGTAAAGTACACGATCACATGTAAAGAGGAATCCTACTCATCTGCCGTAGTCTTTCGTTTAACCTCTTTCTCATAAGATCAAACATTGTTTTTTCTTCTAAATATGCCAATATACTATGAAATTCATCTTCTACTTCAATGTATGAACTCCTGTTTAGTGTTTTGGCTACTTCTTTGTTCGAATTATCTCTAAATCGAAATCTTGTAATTTCAGAGAACAATTCTATAGTTCAGTATCGTGATTCTGATATATGTACATTTTAAACAAACAGAAAAAAATAATCTTATGCAGACGAACAATATAAAATCATGGCAGAATAATTCAAAATCTATGCAATCCATGATGTGTGGACACCCGCCCGATGCAGAGAAGTAAATCCAAGTGTTTCCGATGTGGGAGTGTAAGCCGTCAGAAATGGGGAAATGCTCTCCGTGTGGGACGAATCAAATGGGAATACTGACCATTTACTAAAATACGATTTCTGAATATTCTGTGAACGTCGTCGGTTGGATGACTAGTTCAGATTAATATTCTGTGAATATCGTCGGTTGAATGACTAGTTCATGTTAATATTCTGTGAACATCGTCGGTTGGATGACTACAATGTAGTTCAGGTTAATAATATTATGTCAACAACTGCACGATTCCTTTCTCTCACTGTCTAGGAATTCGACCCCGACATTCCCGATCTTGGCGTTTTACCTAACCAACAATTGTTACAGGCCTCCATGTGTTTCAACCTAGATTTTGATGGAAAAATTGATTGCCATTTATAGTCACTTGCATCAGTGTTTATCTTTATCGTGACTACCAGATTTAAAATGGAAGGAAAACTTCAGAGAGTTATAGCAAACTGACCGGAGAATCCTATCCCGACCATAGATGCGCGTTAATTCGGAAAGTCTTAACACGTGAGGTGGATATCAAGTCGCCAATCAATATGTCAGTGGTGTTACCTTAGATTAGAAAGGTTATGGTAGTGGTATTTAACACCACTTTCAACAATATTTCAGTTAGGAGAAGACAATCCTAAGTTGAAAAAGTTGTGTCTGATCCTTTTGTCATTTATTAGACAATAAAATGTTTAAATTAATATTTCAGTTATATCGTAGTGGTCGGTTTTATTGGTGGAGGAAACCGGAGTATCCAGAGAAAACCAACGACCTGCCACAGGTAACTGGTAAATGTTGTATCGAGTACACTTCGACTGAGCGGAATCAAGTTCGAATTGACAACGTTAGTGTTGATAGACACGGATAGCGTAGGCAGTTGTAAATCCAACTACCACATGACCACGATCACGACGATGACGGCCCATTATATAAGAAGGTAATATAAACTTTTGATCTTAATGTTGATAAAATAACATAAAAAAAAGGACTGATCTTCGACCTCAATAAAAACTAAACGTAAAAATGACTCCTTTGAACTAACAATTTCAAGTTCAATCTTGGCATTCTAAATGCCCAATACACAACAATAAATAGACACACAGATATTTGTAAACAATAGTAAATATTGATCTGTTAATTGCAATGACATTTTATTTAGTTAAAATTATGGTACTCAAAATAAAAAAAATATGTCAACCTACCTGACTTCTTTTGTCTTGTGGTAAAGATTGTATTGCAGGACGTCCACTAAGAGCTTCCATCGTTCATCTGTGTTACCTTGTAATGTTCAATATTAATTGAACCGTGAATTTTAATTTCAATGTGAATAGGTATCGATCTATACAAATAATAAAATATTTTTACTATTTTTAAAAACACATATTTAAATAGACTTAATCACAGGGCTGTGGTATACCGGTGGTGGTTTGTACTCGTAGTATATAATAGGATTTTAATAAGACAATTTGTTTACCATTGAGTGTGTAATAAAATAATGGCCGAATTCTGATATGGTTTAATTTACATGTATTGTAGTTCATCATTATGCAATTATTTTGAATACTTTAAGAGTTCAATTTAGTCCTCTTCTGGGCTTGTACTCTAAATCAACAAGTAATGATGCAACATTTTTCAAAATATTTTCTTTACGCTTCATTGTTTAGTATATTACAGTCCCGTGAAATATATAAATTGATTGATTGATTGAATGGTGTTTAACGCCAACTCTGTGGATAGAAATATAGAATTAGTGTAATTTCTCCGCCGTTGGGTTATGGCTTGGTTAATGGTGTTTAACGCCACTTTCAACAATATTTCAGTTATATCATGGCTGTCAGTTTTATTGTTGGATGAAACCGGAGTACCCGCAGAAAACCATAAACGTCACTGACAAACTTTATAACTCAATGTTGTATCGAGTACACATCGTCATGAGCGGGATTCGAACTCTCACCTTTAGTGGTGATAGGCACTGATTGCACAGGTAAATACAACTACCATACACTCACGATCACGAGGAAGGTTCGACCACATTAACAGAAAGAAAGTATTTCTGTGCAACCAGAAATACAAATAAGACTATCAGAGTGATTGAGTGCATGAGAGATTGTTGTTTAACACAAAGTGAGAAATCTTTTAGTGAAAACAAGTAAGATGATGTTGTCCGCTTTGTATTAGACCAATACACTCATTTATATTGTTATAGTGCTAGCTCAAAACCATGATATCCGATTCCAATATATACATATTGAAAAAAATCTAAAAAATGCCCTTACCGGCTTGAATAAAAATCTGGATTTTGATAAAGCTGAAAAAAAAGTTATTGATCTGCTACTGTGAAGAAAAAAAGCCATACCTCCCTAAAAATTAAATGGCTGCTCCCAAACGATATTTTCTGTAGAATCTTTGTAGATTACAATTAAGTCAATAATATTCCACTACAAATAAATTCATGGAAGCCTTTATTATAATTTCGTATCTACATTTTCCTTTCAACGTCATAAACAAAAAAATACAATTATATAATGATATAAATACATACAACAGTTTCCTTTAAAATCGTAAACAAACAACGCGTGTTCACTGGTTCATGGTAAGGTTAATATACGTCCAATGACCCTTGCCATCATGATGGTGTTCAATACGAGGTTCTGGGAAGCAGTTGGAATCAATTTTTCATTGAATAATAAAGATATCATTAATTTTGACATCTTATTATATTTACAATCATATTTTTATCTGTCGCTTACAGTACATCTAAAACAACATACATACGGCCGGCAATTGATTATTTAAATGGTATTAATGGTACAAGTAGTGCACTGAATGGTACGCATGTATACTATATACAATGTAGCAAGGATTTAAATACGCATGTATACTATATACAATGTAGCAAGGATTTATATAGTACCATATAAATCCTTGAATGTAGTTAGTAACTAAAATTTATGATATATAACAAATTAATTGTAATTAAATGATCGCAAATAGGTATATTGATATATATATATATATATTCCACCTGTGAGTAAATAGGGACAGGCCATTTTATCTTTTAGGGGGACTAAGTTTTCCCCTATAGCCGGGATTTTTTATTCATAAGAAACGAGAATCAGATTATTCATTTCTTGGACATGAACATTTGTCATTTTTTTCTCTCTCCATATTTTACACAATTTCTCACTTTCTTTTCAGCTACATTTTTTATATCATGAAGAGAACAAGTTAATTTTAATGACGTAATGATGATGTATATTTTGCAGTCGATTAATATGCTGAAGTGGCTTTTTAGTACTACCTCACTGAAATAGGTTCAAAGGTAGATATGTCGTTCCACTCGGGTACACTACTCTTGATTCCGAGCCAACTCGTCTTTGACCTTATTCCTCATAGAAATGAAGAAAGGGATGGGTCAACCAACCGGGTCAACGACTTTTGAATGCCACTGATAAAGTGTGGAGAGTTGGGTAGGGACGAAACATGTTAGTTGTTTTTAGAGGCTATTGTGTGCTTACTCTGTTGCGAAAGCTACAAATGATGTTTTAGCGTGTAGGGAGCATGGCACTCTCCAGACGGGTTACCCACTATATGGTCCAAGGTGAGATTTTCCTTATTATAATATTATAATATGGCACCCCCTCCCCCAAATCGAGAGGACTCACCCTACACACCACCCGGGGACGCGTTGACTAGTTCTGTGGGTTTGAACCCTGAGAACCTCACAACTACCCAGTTTTTATATATAGAGGTTGTATATTAATATGTATATGTTATCTGGATGTGAATTGATTGATACCGAAAATATCAGCCTGCCGAGCCAGAATATGAAGTTTGTTGGCGAGTGAGCGAAGCGAACGAGTCACAAACTTCATATTCTGTCGAGCAGGCTGATATTTTTCAGTATCAATTATATTCACATTCAGATGACATATTTATCATCCTTAAATCAACCATAAACACGGATACATCTATATTTGTATTTTTCGCGGGAAAAATTACATGATTCAAAATATTCAAAATACGCTTCCCCAAAACCGTAGTTCATAAGTAGTTTGCAAAATATACCATTCATTTTTACAGGTTTATATAAAGGTTAAGATTGTTGGAATTTCCCTTTAATGGGGATATTCATTTTTTGTTTGTTACAAACATCAAAGTCACCCATTTTCATTAAAGGTTTTGCTTACCAATGCCGTTCCGGTTTAGAAAACATGACGGTCACAACCTCCTTTATGACGTAAAAAATTATGACGTCTGAGGAGAGGTTATCAAGAATTGTGTAAAGTACATTTTTGTAGGACGATGTTTGTTGATATTTCTAACGCGACAGTTTTTAATTTGATATATGTTTTAAAAAATAATGTTAACTAGCTAATGGTGTAGATCAATTTTATTTATTTTTGCCATCTTCACAGGAATTATCGTTTAAATGTTAGGAGAATTTGGTGATAACTCCTGCTCAGCTCACGCGGACTTTGATACGAGTTTTGTTTATGGAGCCAGCAGGTAGATATAGCCGGAGGGAAGGATGATAAACATTTTTATACGCCCGTCTCGAGACGGGCCGTATTATGTGATTGGGTATGGCGGGCGGCGGGCGGACGTCCACACAGGTTTCCGCACAATAACTTTAGTTCTGTATATCGGATCTTTACCAAACTTGACCACATGATTGCCCCGTGGAAGGGGAGGAACCCTATTTATTTTGGGATCATTAGGTCAAAGGTCACTGTTACTACAAATATATTTTTTGACAACAGCGTCGTTTCCGCACGATAACTTTAGTTCTGTATATTGGATCTTTATAATTAACAAACTTGGCCACATGATTCCCCTGTGGAAGGGGAAGAACCCTATTTATTTTGGGGTCATTAGGTCAAAGGTCAAGGTCATCGTTACTATAAATATAATTTTTGACAACAGCATTGTTTCCGCACGATAACTTTAGTTCTGTATATTGGATCTTTACCAAACTTGGCCACATGGTTCCCCTGTTGAAGGAGAAGAACCCTATTTATTTTGGGTCATTACCATTATATCGTTTGATAATTTATATAGATGGGTATATTTTGTGATGCACACATTTCTTGTTAATATTTGTAACAGCTTGAGGTGGTACATTGTGTGAAGGTTTGGAATAGAACAGTCATATGAAAAATCACTATTCAAATACAGTCTAACCTGCTTTAGTGACCACCTCTATTAAGTTACAGTCTAACCTGCTTTAGTGACCACCTCTATTAAGTTACAGTCTAACCTGCTTTAGTGACCACCTCTATTAAGTTAGTCTAACCTGCTTTAGTGACCACCTCTATTAAGTTACAGTATAACCTGCTTTAGTGACCACCTCTATTAAGTTAGTTAACCTGCTTTAGTGACCACCTCTATTAAGTTACAGTATAACCTGCTTTAGTGACCACCTCTATTAAGTTAGTTTAACCTGCTTTAGTGACCACCTCTATTAAGTTAGTCTAACCTGCTTTAGTGACCACCTCTATTAAGTTACAGTCTAACCTGCTTTAGTGACCACCTCTATTAAGTTACAGTCTAACCTGCTATAGTGACCACCTCTATTAAGTTACAGTCTAACCTGCTTTAGTGACCACCTCTATTAAGCAATCACTTGTATTATGTGACCTTGCTTTTAATCCCCCCTCCCAATACATTTCATATGACTTAAATCTGCATTTAGTGAACACTTTTTTTCTTATGTGATAAGGTTTCAATTTTTCCCTTGGAAGATCACACAAGACAGGTTTGACTGTATTTTACAAGAACAAGTCTTTTTCATGTTGTTATAATGTCTGGATCAAAGTTTTCATAAAATGTGATTCTTCGGCGAACTCAAAATATATTTCGAAAGGAGAGCATGCAAATCACATTTGGACTGGCTTTCCGAGAGATCAAGGTCGTCGATTTCTGACTAAATGTCTAACACAACTGACGTGGCATCGTCGATAATCCACGACTGATCAAGCTTTGATAACTCGATGAACCGGGAGAGTATCAGAGAGTAATCAGCCATGGGTTACCGATGACGCTGACGTGGGTTCACGTCTTCCTACCCATTAATGTTTTCAGAAACCCTGGCCACTGTCGTGGGTATGACCTGTCAGTTCGTTATATCTGTCCGGGCTCCCCCTAAAATTTAATCGGGTTTTTACGATATAGTTGAAACTGCTAAAAGTGACGATTAATACCAATAACCACTAAGGTTATGAGTTCGAATCCCGCTCAAGGGGAGGTGTACTCGATACAACATTATGTGATAAAGTTTTGTCAGTACATGTAGTAGGTTTTCTCTTGGTACTCTGGTTTCCTCCACCAATAAAACTGACAGCCACGATACAGCTGAAATATTGTTGAAAGTGTCGTTAAACACCACAACCCTTGCCCAATTGTTCTAAATCTATTAAACAACATGCCATAATATGAATAGTAAAAACCTTAATATGTAAATTTCCCATGAGAAAATATGACATAGGTCTTTCTTGGTACATTTATAATACATTTTTGTATTTAAATTTAAATATGTAATATTTCTACTTACGATATTGTAATCAGATATAAGTAAACATACAATCTGGAACCACTTAAAATATTTCAAATCAAACGATATTTTTGTTGCCATTTTTCTATTAAATGTTGATAAAATATATGTGTGTATGTTCATGTCATTTTTTAAGGTTATAATATAAAATTGTGTTTTTAAAACACACACTTCATAGATTGTAAAATTGCAGGCATTATTGTGAAGAAGAGGTTCATATAAACCTGTACCACTGACCTCTGTAGTTATAAACGACATATAGAATATATTTTTCAAGGTATCAGCCATTTTTAATTTTGCCTGCAGTAGTGGCTATTCAGATTCTATTCTTAAATTCATGATGCACATGAAAAAAACTTGATTCAAAATCCACACAGAAACTGGTAGGTTTGCTGGATGACAACCCAAAACACATACTGGTGAAAATCTCAGAGAAATAGATTTGATCAAGGTTTTCACATTCATCTCCTATGCTAATCTTTGTCCAGTTATGGTGGCCATCTTGGTTATCCATATAAAAAAGCACTAAAAAATGTGCTCTGTATGGAATCATCTGTTGATCATTAGTGTACACTTTTTGGATTAATAAAATCAGTTGTTTTTGATGGACAAAATTAAAATTTTCAATTTGTAGACTAAAAACTAAGGACATTCTACTCATGTTTGCTTTTCAATTATTCAGTGGTTCCAGAGAAAAACATTTTAAAACATGTTTCCATATGGTACCACTTTAAACTTTTGTCTTGTGGTGGCCGTCATGTTGAATTTTCTTCCACAAAAAAAATATCTCAACTTCGTAAGGGTCCGATTCTTCCTGTTGTTGTTTTGAAGAAAACGCTTTTATTCATTATTTTCGTATGGTCCTACATTAAATAAAGTCCTGTGATGGCAACCATCTTGGATTATCAATCTACATGAATTTTCTTCAGGACCATTCAAGGAATTACGAGTCAATTTTCCTATTAAATCAGTGGTTCTTCATCAGAAATAAAAATTTTCAAACATTTTTCACATTGGGTCCAATTTTAAATATTTGTCCTGTAATGGCGATCATCTTGGATTTCTGATCCACATGCAAGGGACCATCCAAGATCATTCATGTACAATTTTTGAGTTCAATCAAGCTTGTAATTTCTATGAAAAGGTTTTTCTTTATTTACCCATAGAGCCTATGTTGAACTGTAATGCTGTCTATCTTGGATTTTTAATCGACAAAAAATGACAAACTTTGTAAAAACCAGCAAAAGGATCATTTCCCCAATATTCAATTTCAATCCATTGTAAAACAAAATTAACAATAGAACTTTAAGGCTCAGCCAAACAAATTGCATTATTGGCTTTGGGGGCCATGTTGAGTATTGGATCTCCACAAAGATCACAAATTCTGACAAACTTTCCCAACAAGTTTTTTCTCTCCACATTTCGTCTGACGGTGATAGTAAATGAGACAATATTGTTTTAACACCCAGTTATCAATTTTTCAGCTATGTCACAGCAAGATCAAATTTTATGGTGAATTACATATTTGATGTCCATTTGTGCTAAACTTAACTACAGTGACCCCTGTCTATACCAAACCTCCTTAGGACCTTTTTCTTGTTCAGAACCCTCAGAAAACCACTGACATGTCACTGACAAACTTTATCACATATTGTTGTACACCTTGCCATGATCGAGATTCGAACTCACAACATTAATGGTGATAGGCACTGATTGCATAGGTAGTGGTAAATCCAACTAAGATATGATGACGACGGTCCCCTTCTATCAAATGAACCAGTTAACTGAATAAAAATACAACTGTTTTTTCTAAAATTATTTATTTCCATTTTTATTTCTTCAACTTCCAAGATGCTCCATACTTATATGACTAGGAAAATATACAACAAAAGAAATGTTTCCTTGACTTGTAGGTATTAATAACTATCTGAAGACTGACGTGTTAAAAAATACATTTGAATATGATCTGCATTTGAATAAAATTTAACACATTGAATTTGTCTGAAATTTATCACTACTTCATTCTTAAAGATCAGTGTCAATGTATAAAATGTTTATATGAAAAAAATTTTAATTTAACAATATGAATATGCATATATATTTGTATGAAAAATAAATGTAATTGAGAGGTAATACCACAAAAATATGAGAATTTTGACACATACAAAAAATGTATTATCAAAGTTGACATTGTAACTACTGGCAAAAAAAATATGATCAAGCATGTGTAAAAAAAAAAATCATAACTAAAGGGAGATAATTCTACATGCCAGTATGAATGTACCAACATAAATTTAAATTCATAACACAAGGGAAATAACTCTATATTCCAGAAGGAATATAACATTTGGATGTCACATTTAGTGCACCTTATATCTGATTTTTATTCATAACTACAGTACTTATTTTTTTTAAGCTTGGGATTATTGCTACCATTTTATTTTCATGTCAACGGAATTGTTACCAACACAACGTCAAGGAATGATATCTAACAACTTGTTCATGTGTAATAAAAATATAATATACATGTATAAAAAAATCAACCATCTGGTTTCATTATAAACATAACACTGCGTATTTATACAACAAATGGTTCTATTTTCACTTTCACTCTATAGAAGAAATTCAGTTCACTGCTTTGAACAATTTGCTAGGATCTGTTACATTTAACAGAGTTAAAAACAATGCCAAAAAACAAAAAATTATAATAATGTCCATCTAACTGTTGAAGGTAATTTTTTTTGTCCTGATCAAGTTTTTAATACACTGTAAAGGGAAGTAATCCACTTTCTCCCTTGATATGCTGTCAACTCAGTTGTTAACTTTATCCTTGATGTAAGGGAGATAACTGTCATTTGAATATTATATTGTCTACTTTCACTTTCATTTTCTTACACATGTTCAGTCAATAAATAAATGTTTATACTCTTGTGTATTTTCCCCATATATGAAGCATGAATACTGAAGCAATGAAGATCAAGCTCATCACTAAAACTGGTACTGGTCCCCTGAAATATAAAAAAAATCCAAATAAAATATTGAAATTAATGGAATCTATCTCAAGATTAACAATGCTAAAATTTTACAACAATATGGATAGGAATAACTTTAAAATATTAGTGTCTGTGTCTGCACAATTTTAGTTTTTTTTGGTCATTTTTTTTTGCAATGAAACATTAGTTTATAAATTGCATAGATAAAAAGATAAACCTTTTACAATGTGTAAAGGTTGAAAATTACGCTGTTATCACTAAGTAAGCATGACCTACACTGTCATTCACTGTGTTTGCTGAGAGGTTTACAAATTACCTCATCAGTATTTATCTACAGACAGGAGGTAGTGTATACAGAATGGGAATATTTGTTTATAACTCTTTGATCTAAGAATGCTAATAATGTTCTTTAACTCCAATCGACGTCTATGCTGGTGTCCTATCAAAGTTAATTCTTGTTTTATTATATCTCGACATATTGCTCTCTGTTTTCATTTCTAGCAGAATTTGTTAAATTTGTCACAGTATGAGGAGTTTTTGCATTTCTAAATCAATAACAACTTTAAGTCTACACAATGCAAAATTGTGTTAAGCAAGAGATGAATTTGCAGGACATACTGTATGTCTGAGGACATTAAAAATTTCTGGGTGATTTTTCACTATATAAATCGAAACAGGCTGAGTTTATATTTTTAAAACCATCTATTTGGTGTTTATTGGTGCTTTTATTTCCTTGTATAATTTCAAAAGTTTTTCCTGAGAAAAATATCTATGTAAAAAAAAATAACCCAAATCGTAAATACTATATGTTTTAACAATATATTAGTTTTTTCATGGAAGTTGGTAATACTGATGAGGTAGCTAGGGGAAATCAGAGCAACAGCCTCAGTAAGTCATCCTCACTTGTCGTGATACTAAATTTGTACATGTTCTTTTTGAGCAATCGAGGGAGTAAGTGTTGTTTAATGCAAAATGATCAATTTTTCAGCTATATCATGGCAAGAACAAGTTGACCAACACACTTAGTTGGATTTTTATAGTGCTAGGTCACTGAAACAACAGTCTGCGGATAGACTTATTGCTCCACTCAGACACATTATCCTGATTCTGAAGCCTTCAGTGTCTGCTCTTACTACTTAATGTCGAGTGCTTAGCAGAGAAGAAGAAAATACCAATTTGACAGTCTTTGGTTTGAACTAACCAGGGCTAAAATGATCAAGGATCTACTGCACTCGAGGAAAGTGAGAAAACCATTACACCAATGATGCAGTCAATCAAAAACAGGTAGTCAGCATATATCTATGAATATTATTTTAGTATCCCTGGTATTTGAGAACTGATGTAAGTGGCCAGTGGTTCTTGGTTACAGAGTGGACAAGTATTGTCAGAGATTCAGTTATCAAGAGGGGAGGGTTGGGAATCCCATTAACTTGTTTAACACTGTCAGAGATTTAGTTAGCAACAGGGGAGGGTTGGGAATCCCATTAACTTGTTTAACAC
>MJUT01049049.1:26611-44456 GCA_002080005.1 Gigantidas platifrons | reverse complement strand
CACCTTGCAGTAAGCACATTCAACCGTAACATACATCTGTCAGTTAAATTGCCATGTTATTTTCTTATTATTTTCTGGGAATTTTCCGTGCTTTTAAACGGCCGCGAACATAGCGAAAATTAGCCACACATGAAAAAAACCCTGATATACGATATATATCTGAATTAAAACTTAAATATTTCCTGTTCGGAACAATGTTTTTTTATTGGTCTTTGGCTGGAGAACCCGTGTTCATAATAAGGACTGAAGGTTTAATGAATTTCAAATAAATTTGCTTGTTGTTTTTTTCTCTCGCCCAAATAAAAACACGGGTTAATAACCAGGACTATAGATAATACTCACAATATTTCAGATCTATAATAATAATAAGTGACATGCATCGAGAAGAGTAACACGACGGGTGGCACTAGTTGAGCAGGAACTGCTAACCCTTCCAGAGCACCCAAGTCCACACACATTTTTTGTAGTGGGGTGAGTGTAGCTCAATCTTTAGTTTTCTGTATAGTGTTTTGTACATCATTGTTTGACCTTTTGACCTTTTTCTTTTAGCCATTTCATTGTCTGTCCTTCTTCGATATATGGCTTCTGATTAGACCCTTTGGTTGATTGATTTGATTTTTGGTGTTTAATGCCACTTTCAACAATATTTCTGCTATATCATGGCAACCAGTTTTAGTGGTGGAGGAAGCCGGAGTACCCGGAGAGAACCACCGACCATGGGCAAGCAACTGGTAAACTTTATCACTTGCGGCTGCGAGTCGAGTCTCGAGTGCACCTTTTTTTGTAATTTACAAAGCCGGGTGCGAACCCACGCCGTATTGGTGATAGGCTTGTATGAGTTGTTAGATCCAGCGACCTAACTCAATGAGCCACCCGGGACCTACAACGACCTAACTCATTGAGCCACCTGGGCCCTACAACGACCTAACTCATTGAGTCACCTGGGCCCTACAACGACCTAACTCATTGAGCCACCCGGGCCCTACAGTGACCTAACTCATTGAGCCACCCGGGCCCTACAATGACCTAACTCATTGAGTCACCCGGGCCCCCCTAACTCATTGAGCCACCCGGGCCCCAGCCCCTTTGGTATCTTCAAACATTCTTACAATATGATTGATTTTATTATTATTGTGAACTTTTCTCATGAAAATATATACAGTCAAACCTGTATTAAGAGGTCACCTTTGGGACAAAGAAAAGGTGGTCTTATAAGACAGGTGACCTCTTAAAAGAGGTTCAATTCATGTGGAATTTTCTATGACAGGACAAGACAAATGTGACCTTTTAATACAGGTGACTGATTAATAGAAGGGCAGGTTTGACTATTTATGAAAAAATAATATGTACTTGTTGTGAAAAAATCAATCAATCAATCAATTAATAGAGAATAAAGACAACTAAGGTCTTAGGTTTAAAAAATACATACTTTCAGGACTAGTCTTATTGTCTTCACTTTGTATTTCTTTGACATATGGTGCTAATAACTTTGCTAAATGAGGATTCGATGTTTCCAAGAATGCATCATGTAATGCCTTAGCTGCAGTTTCACCTCTGTAATTCAGAGTCTCAAGTATTTTGCGATTTTTTTTTTCTCTTTCTGGTTCTTGCTGCAAAAAAAAGAAGAAAAATCGAGAAAGCATCAGAGATGCAACAGCCGAGTTGCAAGTCAAAATCATTTGATCTTGTTTTATAAATAAGTAAGAAACTCAGCTATAAAAAAACTTTCGGTAGGGGATGGGGATGACCCTGGGCCTCAACTCTTGGGGCATTTAATTTTTCTATTCGCCCTGATCATAAATATACATGTATATGGTTTAGGGGTGGGGATCTCAACCATTAAAAAGTTCACTTCAGGTAGGGGTGGCATATGATCCCCCTGGGGCCTGAGCTATAAGGCATTTAATTTGCCTAGTCACCCTGATCATAAATATATATGGTTTAGGGGTGGGGATCTCAACCATTAAAAAGTTTACTTCAGGTAGGGGGTGGGGTATGACCCCCTGGGGCCTGAGCTATAAGGCATTTAATTGTCTAGTCACCCTGATCATAAATATATATGGTTTAGGGGTGGGAATCTCAACCATTAAAAAGTTCACTTCAGGTAGGAGGTGGGGTATGACCCTGGGGCCTGAGCTATAAGGCATTTAAGTTTCCTAGTCACCCTGATCATAAATATATATGGCTTAGGGGTGGTGATCTCAACCATTAAAAAGTTCACTTCAGGTAGGGGGTGGGGTATCACCCCCTGGGGCCTGAGCTATAAGGCATTTAATTTGTCTAGTCACTCTGATCATAAATATATATGGTTAAGGGGTGGGGATCTCAACCATTAAAAAGTTCACTTCAGGTAGGGGGTGGGGTATGACCCAGGACCTGAGCTATAATGCATTCAATTTGCCTAGTCACCTTGATCATAAATATATATGGTTTAGGGTGGGGATCTCGGTCACATTTTTTTATACAGATTCCCCAGCAGGGTGGGGCTGAGCACCGGGGATAAAAAATATTGAATGCACAACTTCATAATGGCATCTTCACCCATACCAAATATTAAGTTTCTATCTTTTGTAGTTTCAGAGAAATGTGTAATTCTGAAAATATGTACTATTTCTATAAAAAAAAAAACATGATTTTACAAGAAAAAAAAAACAATAGAATAATCTGAATTTCAAACTCACTCTTAAAAATAGTGTAATAATGCTTTCTATCAAAAATTATGTTGATCGGCCAAAAACTAAGAGCGCTATCACGTTAACGAAGAGAGGCTAACATACGCCCGCCCGCCTTTCGCCAAAAAAAATAGAGTTTAGTTTATGGTGTTTAATGCCACTTTCAACAATATTTCAGTTATTTCGTGGCGGTTTTATTGGTTGAGTAAACCACCGACCTGCTGTAAGTCACTGACAAATTTGATCACATAATGTTGTATCGAGTACACCTTGCCATGATTGGGATTTGAACTCACAACTTTAGTGGTGATAGGGACCGATTGCATAGGTAGTTATAAATCCAACTACCATACGATCACGACCACAACGTGAACTAGAAAATTTGCAACATGATAGAAGTATTTCCAAATAAGCATGGTACAGTCATGTGAATGGGGGGAACTATAATGTACAAGTTCATTGGGAGAATGCACCTGAATTTAGTTTTAAGACTATTCTAACATATATAAAGCAGTGTCTTATATAACCCAGAAAATAAAACAAGTTCATGATACTAACCACTACTGCAGCTAGCATTTCATCTGTGAATAATTTAATACCATATAAGTAGGCTGCGACTTCATCAGGATTTTCCAAATTCTTAATAATGTTTGGCCGGTTCTTCAATAAAGCTTGTTTATTTGGGTCATTTCTTCCAGCCATGCTGAAATTATAAATACAAATAACAAGAAGTTCACATGAGCATGTATCGATCAACTAAGTGCTTGGAGGGAGGAGTATTTCTATTGCATATCATAGCATACATTTGTAGGTTAAACATTGATCTGCCTGAGATCATCTATCAATTAATAGAGCCTGGATCATTTACTGGTACAAAAATCTAACTTTGTTCCGAAATTTCCAGTATTAAATTCATAAATTAAATTTGTTATGAAAGTATTAAAGGAGTTACATGCTTCTATCCTTAACTGCATTTGGACATAAAACAATCCGCAGAATAACCTAAAGAGGTACCACTGAGTGTTTAAGCTTGTCATCATTTATTGTAGAATTCAGATTTTCAAACTGTTGTCACAAGCGATACAGAGGAAAGTGGGCTCAATAACCTTTAAAAGAGTTATAATAATAAATAGAACAGTACCCAACACATACAAGTATTTAACTGAATCTAAGAATCTGAAATTAAAGCTAAATCTTTTCAATCAAAATTGTACATCTGTTTTTAAATTATCAAGTCTCCTGGACAAAGTGTTTTGCTCCGTTTCTTATTATTCTTACAAAAACACCAAAGTTCCAGGACACTTGTTTCCCATATATATGTATAAGACTCATCAGCGATGCTCTTATCAGTCAAAAAAATAGGGGCCGCTGTGGTCGTCAGCGTATTGTAGTTGGATTTACAACTACCTGTGCAATCAGTGCCTATAACCACCAAAGTTGTGTGTTCGAATCCGTTCATGGCAAGGTGTACTTGATACAACATTACATGATAAAGTTTGTCAGTGACTTACAACAGGTCGGTGATTTTCACCGGGTACTCCGGTTTCCTCCACCAATAAAATTGACCGCCACGATATAACTGAAATCTTGTTGAAAGTGGCGTTAAACACCATAAACCAACCTCGAAAAATTATTATGATTGTTGGCTTATTCTATTCTCCCTAATGAACTAACAGCACTTGTCTGCAAATTTCTTGGGGTTGGCTTGTCAAAACATTATAAAACTTCCATACATTGATAAACAACCACTGACAAATGTGCAAACACTTTTCGCAATTTCCGAAATGTCAGTCAGTATTTTAATGAATGTTGATATCTTCAATGTATAAGATAATTAATTTGACATCATAAATATCGAAAAAAAAGAGTTCACGAGTTTAATCACATGCATTTTCAGCACGAGTGATCTTATTTTCTATATTCATGATTGATATCCGTTCTAAATTCGACTTTTTTATTTGTGTAGATATGGTCGATATGTGTCATGCATTAATCTGCGTTAAAGATATCCACCAGTCATTAACATTTTAATGCTCGCGGGCATTATCATGTTAATGACCGCTCAAGGTTTTTGAGTTATGTCCCTTTTTTAAAACATAACGGAGATCGTACAGTTTTCATAAACCAACATTGTACTAAAATGAGCAAAATTATTTAGAAAGCTTTATTTCCTTCAATGAAATAAAAATAATAGTTACTTATGTATCGGGCATTATCGTGAGAGATAGACTGCCCTTGGGACGGTAGTATTGACTTCAACACTGATAATCAAAATACATGTACCATCGCCTGCTGCTCAGGCATTATCAATGTTTCAGTCAATACTACTGTCCCTTGGGCAGTCTACAAATCAAGATAATGTCCTATACATAAGTAACTATTAGATAATTTTATCCTGCAATTGGGTTATTTTTTTGTCATAATAAATGGGTTGAAATAAACTGTTGCTTTATTATGACAGTGTCATAATAACACTTTTCACACTACATATAGCCTAATAATGCTATTAAGCCACACCCCTGTCATAATAACACTTTTCACATTAGCCTAATAAAGATATTAAGCGACGCTCTTTACCGGAACTACTGTTGAGGTACCAAATGGGGTTTCCATTATCTTTTTTTTTATTATTAAATCAAATAACATTTTTTTTTGGCAAATTGTATTGCATGATAAATACAATATTAGTGTATTGACGGTAAAATATAGAATTTGTGTGGCTAGGCTTGTCTTTCCCCCGTTTCTAAGTCTCGCCACATAAATTCTATAATTACCGTCAATACACCAATATTGTATATATAATATAGATACATTTTCTCCTTTAATACGATTTTTATGTGAATTAAAGAAAACTTTAATTGTGTACAGTCTGTACTACAGAAAATAGTCCATGCAGTACATGTGATCAATTTATAACGGGAACTGGCAAACGAGTGAAAATATTAGAGGTCATTACACTGAGTTAGATAACCAATTTCTGTTCACTCAAAAATACTGATAAATCACTGCTATCTATATAATAATTAGGGTTATTTCAACGTAGCAAATCAGATAGCGTTCATTTGGAAGACTTTTGTACAATCACCCTGTTAAATTACTGGTTTTTAAATTTAGTATTGATGCAAAATTCTATCTGAGTTTTAAAAGTTTTGAGCCATCAGACTATTGACACTGCGGACCATTGACCCTTCGGACTATTGACAGACCCTTCGGACCAATGACATGGAATCAAATGATTGCTTATGTTTGAAATTATAGACATGATTTACCGAAAAATCTCCCATTAAAATGTGAAAATTCCAGGAAAAATAACAAGAATTCCCCATCCATTATCAGGGTTAGAAATTAACTTTTGTAGGTACTAGCCCAAAGGGCTAGTAGAAGATATCAATCAGTAGTCCTTAGAAATCCCAACTAGTCCTGTAGTTGCGGAGAGCACCTTTCAGGATGCGAGTTGGCTAAGGGGGTATGGGGGTATGCCCCCCCCAGAAAAATGTTGAAAATCTAGATGCAAAATCCTGCAATCTGAAAGTTTTTTGGAGTAAAAATGTCTTTCTCAAAAAGAGTTTTGAGAGTGTTTTTTTCCTTCAAATAATAATGAAATTTGATATGATTGCCAATGAGATAGCTACCAAAGAACACAGGACAATGATTTCACAGTTTAGCCCTTCAATGATTAGCAAAACCCATAATACCATGAAGCAAAATACTGTAAATGTCATACCCTTTCAAAGCACTTAAATTGTAGTTTTTGTTTTAAGTAAAAAAATTGTTATTTAAACAGTTTGGATCAATAAACACATTTATCAATACATCAATTTTACATAGATTTAATTGTTACCTACATGAAAATCTGGATTTTATCATCATTTTCAGTACTTTATTACAAAAAAATATATATTTAAAACGATATATTTTAGCAAATATTATCATTGTTCTTCTTTTCCCAATCGCCGCGATTTCACGCAGATCGACACAAAGAGAAGAAACCATAATCTACGTTTTAAGACATTAAGTGTTATTTATTTGAAAATCTGGATTTAATAATCATTTTCTGTACTTTATTCCAATTTTTTTTTTATTTAAAACGATATATTTTAGCAAATATTGTCATTGTTCTTCTTTTCCCAATCACGGCGATTTGCAGATGGACACGAAGAGAAGACGCCATAAATATTTTATGAATGAAATAACTTCAAATATACGTGATATCCATACTCGACGTAGCGATAATTTGTTGTTGACATTTTTCTATATTCAAATAATCCTGGATTATTATTTTTGTTTAAAGTCCGGTCCTGTGTTTTAATTTCAAACTCCTCTCATTTACAAAACCACTGATATTTGTTCAATTTTTAACGCTGATTTAAGCTTTAGTCGCAACAAATTTATATTTTTCTCTTTAAACTGTCGAAACATAACATTTATTTAACTGTAAAATTCCCCCCCCCCCCTTTTTCCCTTGTTTAAATAAATGATCAACAATATTCCAGAATCAAACAAATGAAAAAATATAACATAGCTTCTTTCCTTTACATTGTCAAGATTCTATATTTATAAACTATTGTCCAAGATAAAAATAGACTACACATGCTACTCACAGTGACCCGTGACCCAGATTACGTGACGGGTTAAACTGTCGAAACATAACATTTATTATATAACATTTATTTAACTGTAAAATTCACCCCCTTTTTTCTTGTTTAAATCAATGATCAACAATATTCCAGAATCAAACAAATGAATAAATATGACATAGCATCTTCCCTTTACATTGTCAAGATTCTATATTTATAAACTATTGTCCAAGATAAAAATAGACTACACATGCAACTCACAGTGACACGTGACCCGTGACCCAGATTAGCAGGTCTCAAGAATATTTTCTGTATAATGGTATATAATTATATTTTGTCAATGTCAAATTTGTGCTTGAATTTTGGAAAACAGTTTAACTATTTCAATACAATACAATACAAATCTTTATTAGAAAAACCAACATTAATATCGGTGTCATCCCCACAGTTAACATGACGTTAAATTCAATGTACCTACATGTATACAATGCATATAAAGAAAAGAATATCACATTAAAAGCAAATGAATTATCTGTTTTCAAAACATGTTGAAATAAATTTGCATATGT
The DNA here is from genome assembly GCA_002080005.1 of Gigantidas platifrons. NCBI lineage: Eukaryota > Metazoa > Mollusca > Bivalvia > Mytilida > Modiolidae > Gigantidas > Gigantidas platifrons. Next base: position 36,638 of record MJUT01049049.1, on the reverse strand, counting down.
AAATGGTATCATCCTTACAAGTAGGATTCAACAGTTTATTCAATACAGAAGTAGAATATATATTTCTAGGACACAGATCGTTGATCTGTATATTCGTTTTTTGTAAATAAATTAGAACGTAGATCTTTGAATTTTTCAAACGTTTGTGTGATCCGTCCTCCAAGCGCTTTAAACAACGTAGTTTTATAAATAATTTTCAAGCGCATGTTTGACACAGTTGTAAATGGCGTATCATAAAGGCAAGAAACGAACAGGGACAATAACGGCTTTCCAACTCTTCGTGATACATACCGGTCTCTATTTTTTTTACTAGCCCAAGCGGACAAGTACCTAGGAGATATGTGTTGTCCGTGGGGAAAATTACTAGTCTCGGACTAGCGGACAATCGTTAATTTCAAACCCTGAAATTTATTGTTAAACTGAAAGTAGGCTATTATAATATAGCTATACATATTTATATGTATGATTGATTAGCGACTAGTCTAGTCTCGTTGAGATTGGGATATCGAAGAAATTTACTTAACTGTCTGTATTTCCATCTAAACCTAATCTCAAAGGATGGAGATACAGACAGAAAATTTCTTCGGAAACTAGGGCGGTGTTTTTTTTTGCTACTAGGAAGAGGATCGGAAGACCTTCCAGTCCGTTTTTTTTGCCAACGGAAGATCTTCGGAAGAGCTTCCGTCTCTTCCTTTCCACGAGGTACATTAGACGGAAGAGTCACGTGATTCAAAATGGAGACCGAAGACCTTGTTCTGATGTGTGACAGATGCAACACATTAAACAAAGTCTCCTGAAACAAATTGGACGACATATCATCATTCAAATTTTGTTTGATAGGTACACATTAAAAATTTTAATTTAAAAATGATTAAAAGTGTTCTAAAATTCGGTTACCATCGATTCATTCTGCAAACAGATAAGTTTTCCATCTCGGCAGTATTGCACGCCGTTGCGTTTGCGGGAGGGCTGAGCGGCTCCATTAACTCGATCGACTGTAATCCTGTTTACAGTGTATATACATGTAATAAGTTTGTTTTTTATTTGGGGGTGTAAGATTTTCAATGGGTATCAGGATAACTCGGTACCTGGACATCTCGGTACTGAACACATGCGACATTTCAGTACTTGGTACTGGACATTTCGATACTCGGTACTAGACATATCGGTACCTCCAAGGAAATAATAATTTGATTAAATTTAAAAAAAATATTTTGCCTTTTGTTTTTACATTTAGACGTTGTTTATACAAATTTGTATGTGTTTCTTTTTAATCATCTTTAATGAAATGGACATCAAAGAGGCATTTCATTAATATTTGTAAATAACTTTTGTTTTGTCCCTTTATCAATCAATCATTGATAAACTTAACGAGATGATTATTTTCATTTCTGGTTTGATTCCATAACTGTTTTAATTAGATAGCTTTAATTACCAAATTTAATTTCTTTAATCATAGATCAATGCTTTAATCTTTTGTTGGACTTCAAAAGATGACAGAAGCTGAATTTTATTTGAAAAATATTTGCCAAGCCGAAGTGGTAGCAATGTCCGTCCCAGACAGGAGGCTAAACAATGTGACCAGTGTTCGGAGACTCTGCCGGAGTCGGAGCAAACAACGACGTATTTTGGTATAGTCTGTTAATTTTCGTAGTTCGAGATGTCGATGTCAGGATACAAGTAATAATATAATTTGACATAGACATCTCGAACTACGAAACAGACTATACCAAAATACGTCACGATTTTTCATCACGTGGTGTAGTTTTAGTGTTCAGTAAAATGGCGGACCATTTAAAGTGAATTTTGGATTATTTTGTCGGATATACGCTGTAAAAGGTAAGGAAATATAAATATTTTTGCAGATTTGAACTAGAAAATATGTCTATTTATGAAATATTACGTGTTGATCTGACACAATTCGTCCATGCCAAAATATCCATCGGAATGCACATACATGTACATGTAATATTACAAAGGTGTCATCTTAGTCCGAGATTCCTCTGCCGTCCCACGGCATTTTTCGACTTGCTGGAGCCGCTCGGACGGCAGAGGAATCTCGGACTAGTGTCATCTGTGCTACCTTCACAAATATCTCTAAAATCAACTATTTCAATCAAAATAACAAATTCGGCAACATAAGTCGCCATTGTAGTGAAACTACGTATTTGTGCTCCACACTAGTGGAGGAACTGTGTTGGGATAACCTGCAACCAATGAGATGCTGGAGCGCTCGACCCCGTGACCCTGCCAGAAGCCTCATTTCCAGCAGCCCGAGATTGCCTCACTCTGGAGATACAGCCGATACAGAGAGACGGCAAAACAACCAGAAAAAGAATACTGATAGGTAAATATCGTATGTTCATAATTTGCGGGTATATACATCGTTGGGATTAGCAACCCCACAGATACGATGAAGTATATATAATTGGTCGTCCCTATAATACAAATATGTAGGTAGAGGGACGAAATTATACAATACCATTTTGAATCTTTCGTATTTCATTGCCTCTTCTAGGATTATCTGTGGAAGAGATCAATTGTCATTCGTTTGCACACCTCTGTGGAAGATCTTCCCGAAAGACCCGGAAGAAGGCAAAAAACCACGCCCCAGATCTCAACGAGATTGACTAGTCTAGTCTCTCACCTATATGGGGGATGGGAGTCTGTTACGACAGTACTAAGTAAGACTAGCCTATCTCTCACTCGCTTTCCAGGTGGTACCTCAAACCTGTTCTTTATACTACAGTTGTGTGCTTCAGCAGGGTCCTCATAAACAGAGACAAGTCGAGTCAACTACTGAACAACGAACCAGGAAGAAAATTGTGATCTGGTTGCGTTCGAAAAACTACCACTGTCACCTTTGTGTCACCAATATTAAAATTTCCATCCATTGTTAATATTTTCGACTCGAATTACATAAATTGTAACACAATGTGAAATGAGCTTACATTTGGACTACTAGATATCAATAATTACGATGATGTTAAGTGAAGAAAATAGCGACTGCAGAAAAAAAAATATTAAAGCAAGCATACAGTAAATATGAAAATGCGTTTCTTTTCTTTTCGTTTCGCGTTTTCCGTGTACCACCGAAAAATCATTCAAAAAAAAAAATCTAGTTACATGTAAATAACAAAAATTGAGCTTTCATACAGAATTCATCTTAAGTTTACCTAAATGGAAGTATAACTCCGAAAATCTACATACATTTAATGGCATATAAGAAAAAAAAAGACAATCCGAAGATGTCTACCGTCAAAAATCCTACTTTCACTTTCGATTTAACACAAATGCAGGTGGTTTCTTTCCAATGCAATCATTTTTTTTTATTTAAAACCATAAGGACATCAAATATGGGCTTAAATTTTTCCTAAAATATGTAGGTTTCTGCTGACATTCAGTATTTTGCAGTATCTAATAGGATTTATTTTTTATCCAACAATGTAGGAATCCATTTTGTGTTTACGTACTACTTTCCCTTACATTTCGACTGGTACTGAAAGAAAGAAATGTTTAGTGGTATTACACCTAGATATCTTACAGGGAACCAGTGTAACTTTAATGTTTGGAGTGATATTTTATAAACCAATCAGACCAGCTGTAACATTTTAGTGTCGGGTAGTAATACGTCAAGGTGTTATGGAAATTTTCACACAGATGATCATTGAAACATGTAAAACCGATATTCTAAAAACACTATTCAAAATATAGATTGTTTTCTTCATATTCATGGCAGTTCGTGGAATGGTTGTGCACTATACATTTGTATAAAATGAGAATGATTATAATGTAAAATGACAAATAATGAATGTCCAATGCTGAGAGATATCTAAATATTGTGAATCAAACGTGACACTTTCCGGATTAAGTTGCGAAGTTTATATTAACATATTAATTAGTCTTATTTAATTTAGTCCGAGAATCCTCTGCCGTCCGACGGCTTTTTGTTCGACTGCCTGGAGCCGTGGGATGTCAGAGCGCTCTCCATAAGGAAAACAGCGGATTTGCTGCTCCAACTGCGTGTCGTAACATTTCCACGTTTCGTGGCTATCACAGATATCAGCTTTTATTTTCTCTCTGAAACCCTTAAATATATATCGCTTCAAAGTCATAAATCAATATTGCTTACAATATTACAATAGTAGTGACGTGACAAAAAAGCAATGATTTCGCAATAGTATCGCTTCTCCATCGTAACAATTTCATTGCTCGTCGCATCGCTGACGCACTCAGAGTATAAATCCACCTTAAATGGCATTAAACATTTTAAAAAAAATCTTATTTTCATAGCTTAGACAGGTTTGTCTGCACATGTTTAAACTGCACAGTAGACAGTAAAATAGGGATCGTTATGTTGACAAAATCTGACAGAAGAATATTGTTTATTTATTACTTTACAACATCTAAATATTGATACATGCAACATGTTGTGTTTTTGATTGTGCATCATGCTGACTGTTTTTATATATCATCACATGACATGTCACATGACAAACATGCTGACAAAATCAGACATGCATTTTTTACCTGTTGCTTTCTCCTCCATTTCATGATCTACTGGAATTTTCATCCAATAAAAATTTATCAATTACAAGTTTTGATGTTTTACATTTTGATCATTATCAGCAGAGTGCATGGTTTATATACTAAGTAAAAGACACTACAGGTAATGTCCATTTATACACCATCACAATTTTGACAGGCGTGGCTTATCAAGCAAGTAATGGACACTATAGGTGATGTCCACACTAAATCCCAAGAATTTGATCAAATCTGTAAACTGGACATTGGTGCTAATTGACATGACATGCTGCAGCAAACAGCTAATTGGCTTGCAGATCATCACCAAATTCACAAATCGTCAGTTGAACATTAATGTAGAGTGGTTTCTATTGGTCTATTGGCTTGTTGAGAAGGACATTGTAATCTGATAAGTTTACAGACAACAATGGTGGAATATTGATGATTTTAATTGAACTGACACTTCCCCATCCTTTCCTCTTCCCATCTAGGTCAGGTGAACAAAAAGAGTCCATATTTTCATTTTATTCTTATATAGAATATCTAAATGTAACCAAACCAAGATGAAGACATTTGTAGTAAAAAAAAACATGGCTATCAAATTAAGTGTGTACGACACGTTTCATCGGGTACGATACATTCATTTACATATGCTTGACCGCAAATAAAGGTTAAAAATTTTAGGGCTTATATTATTATATCATTGATATTTTTTAGCCTTGAAGAAATTTTTTATTGAAGTCTACCATGCATGTCAAATATATGTCAAGGTGTAATTCAGTGCTGTGTTATCAAAGAGAGGTACCAGTAAATATATTATATATGATTTTTTTTCTCCTAATTTTTTCGCTTTTTTTGCAATAATTTTTAATGAAATATAATTAATACTATGGTGGCATAAGTGGTTATGGCCCTTGACTGATAAACACTACCTATGAGCATGCGCCAACGTTAATGGTAGGATAATCGAGTCCCCCTGAAAAAATAGGAAAATGCTCTGGATAACTACATGCTAACTACCTAAATGTTATTCCAAGAGGGTGAGATATCACTTGTACCTTGAACTGTCACTAAATTAACGTATTTTTTTGGAAGAAAACAGTGTAATACTATATACCTGTGTAGCAGAGTGATATTTTCATCACTTATTAAATTCATATTTAGGATACATTAAATTGTTTGTTATTCTTATAAATAAAATGAATACTAGTATTTGCAAACGATTTATTTAACTTTTTGCAGAGTATTTCTATTAAGGGTTTTACCCTTAGACATTTCTAACTTTACTGTGAGTACCCTTTACTATTAAAGTTCATGTAAATAATTATGGGGGGTTATATTTGAAACGGATTTCATTGGTTGTTTTCGTCTGGCGGGAAATGTTAATTTCCTCGTGCAAGGCTAGACAGACGAACACTGGACATTGAGCGACTTGGTCGTAGATATAAAATAAGACAGAAGACTTGATAAAAATTGTCCACACAAATGACCAACTGAGACAGAATAACACTTGATAACTGTAAGTTGCACTTCTTTTAACTGTTTCTAATTATTTATTCACATTTACAAATTTCACAACGATATCACATTTTCCGATTAAACCTTCCCCCCTTTTTGGTCGCACGCCCGTAATATCTGAGCGAGTGAAAGACATGAGTGCATTGTATTTAATTCAGTTATATCTAGGTCGGTATTTTTAAATGTTATTAGTGGTGTAATTACACACTATTATTTTAATGATAGAAAGCTTTTGTCGCTTGGTCCGATTCATGGATGAACGTAATCCGAGATTCCTCTGCCGTTCGACGACTATTTACATCTGCTGTTGTCGTTGAACGTCAGAGCGCTCTCCATAATGAAAACAGCGGATTTTTCTCCCCATTTCAGCCGTGGCACATTTCCACGTTTTGTGGCTATCAGATTTTATTTTCTATCCAAAACCCTAATATATATCGCTTCACCAATCATTTTTCTATTCATTCATAACCATCTTACCCTCAGAAATTGATTTTACACTCCATTACAGCACAATTTCCCACAGACCATATGATTTCGTCATTTTGAACACTGACATTTTGAAATATTTGTCACGTGACTTCGAGAGAACTAAGATTACCGCAATGTATCATGGGAGATGATTTGCATATATGATCTGACCTTGTCCAAAATAGGGGGAAACGTAAGACATGCTCTTTCCGAAGCCCGCGGATAACACTACCAAATGAATCTTTTCTATCCAACATATTTTGTATTATTTCCTTCTGCTCTGATTTGAGCTGTAGATGGAACTGCTTGTCCTGCAGAATACGCTTTATATCATCTTGTATGTTTGTTTACGTATGCTAATTTGGTGCACTGTATTTAGTATATCCCATCATGCAATGCATTGCTGTCATCTTTCAGTTAGTATCGCGAGATCACGTTAAAAAATGGCAGTGAAATGACCAAATCATCGGGTGTAAGGAAAAAACGTGCTGTAATCGAGTGTAACACCACTCTCTGAGGGTAAGATGGTTATGAATGAATAGAAAAATGATTGGTGAAGCGATATATATTAGGGTTTTGGATAGAAAATAAAATCTGATAGCCACAAAACGTGGAAATGTGCCACGGCTGAAATGGGGAGAAAAATCCGCTGTTTTCATTATGGAGAGCGCTCTGACGTTCAACGACAACAGCAGATGTAAATAGTCGTCGAACGGCAGAGGAATCTCAGACTAGGATGAACGGACAAGATACAGATGTAAACAAATCAGTAGCTCAATTCGCTACATTAATATGTTTATTGTATTTTAAAGTACATTGTATATTTATTAACACAAATATATGAATTGTATTTATATGTATTTTTATAGTTGCACGTATACTTATATTGACATTTAGTCCTATTATTATAAATGTGTAATTTTGGTTTACAGGACTTGATGTAACTGGTGTATAATAATCGAATGTAATCATGTAGTCCTGTACCATTGTTTTATCACCAAATAAAACACGCTCCACAAGTGGTAAGCATCGTTTATTGTTTATGTATTTTATGAACAGACGATTTTGTCTTGTATTTATAGTATATAATTTTGTAGAATGCATATAGAGTATTCTCCCTTGGCAGATTTGTCTATTATAACCAAATCTGGAATACATACCAAACTTGTGTATTAAATCAATAATGTTTGTAATTATTTGAATATTACAGTACATACACAGAATATTATATACTTGTATACATGTTTTTATAATTAGAAGGGTATAATTTAGAAATATGTCAGTTATATTGTTACCAGACAATTGTAATTTATTGGAATAATATTAACAAGTTATATTGTTACATAGTTATAATTACATTGTTTTAAAACAAGAATTTAAGTTGATAACCTTAATAGTAAAAAGTATTGCGTACATTGTCAGAAGATCAATTTGGATATAATAACCGATTATATCATATCGCACTGTATTGTATAATATGTTTTAGAATTAAGTCTGTGATAGTTTTGTAATTGATGTGTTATTTAATTTATTTATTCTATTATTTCAGTGTTAAATATCAATATATTATTGATTGTGGTAACCAATAAAGAACCTTAACCCTATGATGGAGTTACTTGTTTATGCCCCTAAAAAGGCACGTACTACAAATGGCGCCCACGTATATGAAGTGATGGTACAGAACCGGAAATCAGTCAGATATCATGTTACCAGTATTTGTTTACCTTTCCAGTGATGACCACGTGTTGATGTTTACATTTTTTGATGACCACGTGCTTATGTTTGTGTTTGACAATAACCGTCTTTGAAGATTCCGTAGTACCGGAAGTTACTTTTGTAACTTAAACTTTTTGATTTTCTTTTGAAAATCTGACTTTAAATTTTGTGTTTTAATTTACTTTTGTTTTTGTGTGCGTGGACTTACATATATCACATAGGAATATTTGGAACTTTCATTTTTTTTGTACGGTAAGCTATTTATTATATATATATATTATAATCTGTATACATTATTTGTTTTCATACTTTGAAAATTTGCTTCGACACTTACACATTTCATTTACATACACTTAAACATTGACATTTGAAAACACTTTTGATTTTTTTTCATTTTTGTACATTCACTAGGTATAGTGACACACATTCATTGGTTTCAATCATCGTTGATTGATACACCTGTTGTTATATTGGTGCACCCCTACACTTAAACATTTCAGTTTACATTTACACTTAAATTTGGTGCATTGGTACTAATTGTGAACATACACTTTTATACTTAGACATTTTCGTCTTTAAATTTACTTAACCTTTAAACACATACACTTAAATTTTAGTTGTAGTTTGTATACAGTTATAGTATTTAGTACCTTACATTATGATGTGATACACATACACAGACATAATGCTTATTTGATTTTGTACTTGTTATTTTGAATTATTTTAAAATTTTACATATATATTATTTGCCTACATTGGTTATACGTTGACTTTGCATTGAATTATTCTATACTTTATTGTAGTTAATTTAACCAACTGAGTGTTGATATAGTATTGTCATTTGTATATGACAGAGTATTCAGTATAGTAAAATTGAAACATACTTTCTATAGTTGAAAGCTAGTTATACTTGTGTAGTATAATATTGTAACTTGGTGATTGATTTTTGATCAATTTTATTTCAAGTTTGATTTTTTTTTGTGAATTATTTTATTGGTAGTTATATAGTGGTGGTATTGAACTTATATAGTTGTAGAACTGAATGTATATATATTTTTGTAAGCTATGATTTAGTGTGAATGTAGATTTTTTGGTATAAGAGTATTTTGTTTTCATGTCAATACTAACAGACTAATATTTCTTATTTGCAATTAATCTGTTAGACTTAATAAGACTTGACATATGTGACATATCAGACGTGTAGTTGATCATTGATTAGTACTTGACATAGTTGTATTTGTGATTGTGACTGCAAGTTATCACCTGTTGATTGTGACTTACTTCAGTTCTGATTGATTTTTTGACAGGCTGTAGTATTACATTCTTCTGTTGTGACTGACTGTAATTCGTTGTTTATTATCAGGTATATTAGACTTTGACTGATATAACAGAGTTTGTATTTGTTTGTAACCTGTGACCAGCAGTTTGTTTTTAGTCAGTGGAATTTTGAAACTCTGAAGGGGAATTTTGACTAATTTGTTTTCAACATTTTTTTTTAACTTTTGAGTAACTTTACTCCGGAAGCATTGCTTCACTTTTGGAAAAGGTTTTATGCCATAAAACCTAGCGTTGAAACTTGATACTTGAATATTGTGATTTACCTGATTGTACTTTACATATTTGTACATTGTTTATTTCAATTGAATTGTGTAATCAATTACTTGTTGCACAACTGTTTAGCTTATATATGTATATGTGCATGTTTGTTTAGCATACCTTACTTTCAGGTGTAGTAGTTACATCTGTAGTGCTTCTGCACTCAGAAACTTTGTTTAACTGATATTGATTTTAAAAATAAAAA
>MJUT01049039.1:17710-37826 GCA_002080005.1 Gigantidas platifrons | reverse complement strand
TCATTTGTATACATGTTGTATATACAGAGAGGTCGTACAGGACATGATGATTACATATGTAATAATGTACGAGTCATTTGAATACATGGTGTATATACAAAGAAGTCGTACAGGACATGATAATTACATATGTATTCTAACATGACCTCCTTCTTTCGCTTTGTTAATAAACGAGCGAGTTATCTATTCGGTATCATCTCATTAGCGCATGCGCCGGTGAATGTGACTGAATTTTCCATTGGCAGCATAAATTGTAACCCGAATAATGCCGATAGAGGCGCAGTATTACTCAAGTTACATAAATTGTGTGTGACATTTTCCGCTAGCGTAAATATATATTATCGTCTTCCAATCAAGGTATACTACCGTATTTGTACTCTTAGACATATCAGAATCGAAATAAATCATGGAAGCCAGAATTTGCTTTGAGTTTTAACATGGATTGGCGGATATTTGTAAATTTTATCCCTCGCTTCTGGCTCGGGATAAAATACTATTAATCGCCAATCCATGTTAAAACTCCCAACACATTCTGGCTTCCATGATTTATTTCTTAAATATTGTACAAGTCATTTGTGTACATGTTATATGTACAAAGAGGTCGTACAGGACATGTTAATTTAATATGTAATAATGTACGAGTCATTCCATTGTGAACAATGCATATCTTATTATAATGGTAATAATCATCTGACTCTAGAATTTCATATAAATAAGGAATTTATTTCGTAATCGACCAGAGTTGTGAGGTCACTAATATATAAATACGCTTATACATATATTCTTGTTTTATAAATAAATCTATCTATTGTACCATGAAACCGGTCCAGATTCCACTGCAAATCACCCACGAATAGTCAACAAATATAATCTATTGAAATACAAATACAATTAAATCAATATTAAACTCATGACAATGTGATTTAATATGGCGACTTAGAATACAAGTCGCTGCATGATAGAAAATAATCAGAATCTGGAAAAACACCCTGTCATTTTCTTCAAATTGTTCAGTTAATTATTTGTGATATTCTTGAATAGATCAATACAACAAAGACCAACAAGCATATGATGGCACACTTCACATCAGATAAACTGATGCATTGTTCATATTCAAGACATGATCATTTACATCACGTTTGTCATCAATAGAAAGGCAAAAAATACCACACACTCGGACCAGTTCCAGAATACAATCATGGACTTTGGAGCTTAACTGTCAATCTGTAAATGTGAGTTTAAATACGCGACCCCTATACCAATAGTATCTACAATGCCTAATTCAAAGGAGATGTATGATTGTCTGAGTGATTAAAGTTGTAGACATTTGACTACAAGCACCGCTACATTGGTATCTCACCTCTATGGTTAGATTCCTATATATCTAAACGCCTGTCATTCCACTGTCTAATTCATTATAACTACCGTGATATCACACTTCTTTGCTTTTCTACAGGTATTTTACTATATTTGTATTTAACATATTAATAAGAATATATATTTATATATTATTCAAAGATAGATAATGCTATGGGTTCTCCTCAGCTGGGATATCATTGTTAGTTTGTCAATGTTCTCCTCAGCTGGGATATCATTGTTAGTTTGTCAATGTTCTCCTCAGCTGGGATATCATTGTTAGTTTGTCAATATATTTGGTACTCGTTTGTTTATTGACTTGTTTATAGTTTTTGTAATTGTTCATTACTTGATGATATATCACAGTTTGGTCTTCATATCAGTAAAATTACTGACTTACTTACTTCCTTACATCAAATATGAAAATAGTAGATAGAGACAAAAATCGATACCCCAAACACACAAATACAGGCCTGCACACTATCGTTTTCCCAAACACATACATACAGACCTGCAAACTATCGATTTCCCAAACACACAAATGCAGGCGTGCAAACTATGGATTTCTTAAACACACAAATACAAGCCTGCAAACTATCGATTTCTCAAACACACAAATACAGGCCTGCACACTATCGATTTCTCAAACACATCAATATATTATTCCACACTATTGATTTCCCAAGCACACAAATACAGGCCTGCACACTATCGATTTCCCAAACACACAAATACAGACCTGCACACTATCGATTTCCCAAACACATAAATACAGGCCTGCGCACTATCGATTTCCCAAACACACAAATACAGACCTGCACACTATCGATTTCCCAAACACATAAATACAGGCCTGCGCACTATCGATTTCCCAAGCTCACATATACAGGCCTGCGCACTATCGATTTCCCAAGCTCACATATACAGGCCTGCACATTATCAATTTCCCAAACGCACAAATACAGGCCTGCACACTACTGAATTCACAAACACAAATACAGACCTGTACACAATCGATTTAAAAAAAAGACAAATACAGACCTGTACACTATCAATTTAAAAAAAGACAAATACAAGCCTGCACACTATCGATTCCCCAAACACACAAATACAGACAAGCACACTATCAATTTTCCAAACACATAAATACAGGCCTGCACACTATCGATTTAAACAAAAAACACAAATACATGCCTCCACACTATCGATTTTCCATGCACACAAATACAGGGCTGCACACTATTGATTTCCCAAACACACAAATACATTCCTGCACACTATCGATTTCCCAAGCACACAAATACAGGCTTGCATACTATTGATTTCCCTAACACACAAATACAGGCCTGCGCACTATCGATTTCAAAAGCATATGAATATATTCCTGTACACTATCGATTCCCCAAACACAAAAATACATTCCTGCATACTTTCGATTTTCCAAACACATAAATACAGGCCTGCCCACTATCGATTTAAAAAAAGACAAATACAGACCTGTACACAATCGATTTAAAAAAAGACAAATACAGACCTGTACACTATCAATTTAAAAAAGACAAATACAAGCCTGCACACTATCAATTCCCCAAACACACAAATACAGACAAGCACACTATCAATTTTCCAAGCACATAAATACAGGCCTGCACACTATCGATTTAAACAAAAAACAAAAATACATGCCTGCACACTATCGATTTCCCATGCATACAAATACAGGCCTGCACACTATTGATTTCCCAAACACAAAAATACCTTCCTGCACACTATCGATTTCCAAAGCACACAAATACATTCCTGTACACTATCGATTCCCCAAACACAAAAATACATTCCTGCATACTTTCGATTTCCCAAGCACACACATATAAGCCTGCACACTATCTATTTATACAAAAAACAGAAATACATGCCAGCACACTATCGTTTTCCAAAAACACACAAATACAGGCCTGCGTACTATCGATTTCCCAAACACAAAAATACATTGCTGCACACTATCGATTTCCAAAACACACAAATACATGCCTGCACACTATCGCTTTCCCAAGCACACATACATGCCTGCACACTATCGATTTAAACAAAAAACACAAATACATGCCTGACTATCGATTTCCCAAACACACAAATACAGGCCTGCGCACTATCGATTTCCAAATTACACAAATACATTCCTGGACACTATGGATTACCCAAACATACAAATTGATGCCTGCACACTATCGCTTTCCCAAACACACACATGCAAATGTGCACACTATCGATTTCAATAAAAAGCACAAATACATGCCTGCACACTATCGATTTCTAAAACACACACATACAGGCCTGCGCACTATCTATTTCCAAAACACACAAATACAGGCCTGCGCACTATCGATTTCCCAAACACACTAATACAGGCATGCACACAATCGATCTCCAAACACACAAATACAGGCATGCACACTATCGTTCTCCAAACACATACATACAGGCCTGCATGCTATTGATTTCCCAAAACCAAAAATACAGGCCTGCGCACTATCGATTTCCCAAACACCAAACTACATTGCTGCACACTATCGATTTCCAAAACACACAAATACATGCCTGCACATTATCGCTTTCCCAAACACACATACATGCCTGCACACTATCGATTTAAACAAAAAACACAAATACATGCCTGACTATCGATTTCCCAAACACACAAATACAGGCCTGCGCACTATCGATTTCCAAATTACACAAATACATTCCTGGACACTATGGATTACCCAAACATACAAATTGATGCCTGCACACTATCGCTTTCCCAAACACACACATGCAAATCTGCACACTATCGATTTGAATAAAAAGCACAAATACATGCCTGCACACTATCGATTTCTAAAACACACAAATACAGGCCTGCGCACTATCTGTTTCCAAAACACACAAATACAGACCTGCGCACTATCGATTTCCCAAACACATAAATACAGGCATGCACACAATCGATCTCCAAACACACAAATACAGGCCTGCACACTATCGTTCTCCAAACACATACATACAGGCATGCATGCTATTGATTTCCCAAAACCAAAAATACAGGCCTGCGCACTATCGATTTCCCAAACACAAAAATACATTGCTGCACACTATCGATTTCCAAAACACACAAATACATGCCTGCACACTATCGCTTAACCAAGCACACATACATGTCTGCACACTATCGATTTAAAAAAAAATCACAAATACATGCCTGACTATCGATTTCCCAAACACACAAATACAGACCTGCGCACTATCGATTTCCAAAGCACACAAATACATTCCTGGACACTATGGATTACCCAAACATACAAATTGATGCCTGCACATTATCGCTTTCCCAAACACACACATGCAAATGTGCACACTATCGATTTGAATAAAAAGCACAAATACATGCCTGCACACTATCGATTTCTAAAACACACAAATACAGGCCCTGCGCACTATCGATTTCCAAAACACACAAATACAGGCATGCACACTATCGTTCTCCAAACACATACATACAGGCCTGCATGCTATTGATTTCCCAAAGACAAAAATACAGGCCGGCACATAATCGACTTCTCAAACAAATACATACAGGCCTGCACACCATCGATTACCCAAAGACACAAATTCAGACATTCACACTATCGATTTCCCTAACTCACAAATACGGGCCTGCCCACTATCGATCTCCAAGCACACAAATATAGGCCTGCAAACTATCAATTTCCCAAACACACGAATGCAGGCTTGCACACTAATGATTTCGTAAACACCCAATTACAGGCCTGCACACTATCGATTTCCAAAACACACAAATACATGCTTGCACACTATCGATCTCTAAGCACATAAATAATGTCCTGTACACTATCGATTTCCCAAACATACAAATACAGGCCTGCACACCATTGATTTCCCAAACACACAAATACAGGCCTGCACACAATCGATTTCCAAACACATAAATACAGGCCTGCACACTATTGATCTCCAAACACACAAAAACAAGCCTGCACACTATCAATCAAAACAGCCGTGCATACTATCGATTTCCCCAAACACACAAATACAGGCCTACATATTATCGATTTAAGCAAAGAAACAAATACAGGCCTGCACCCTATCGATTTCCCAAACACACAAATACATGCCTGAACGCTATCGATTTCCCAAACATACAAATACAGACCTTTCACTATCGATTTCCCAAACACACAAATGCATGCCTGCACACTATCGATTTCCCAAACACAAAAATACAGACGTGTACACTATCGATTTCCCAAACACAAAAATACAGACGTGTACACTATCGATTTCCAAAACACAAAAATAGAGACCTCCACACTATCGATTTCCTAAGCACATCAATACAGATCTGCAGACTATCAATTTCCCAAACACACAAATACAGGCCAGCACATTATCGACTTCCCAAACACACAAATACAGGCCTGCTCACAATCGATTTCCAAGCACATAAATACAGGCCTGCACACTATTGATCTCCAAACACACAAATACAAGCCTGTACACTATCAATCAAAACAGCCGTGCATACTATCGATTTCCCCAAACACACAAATACAGGCCTGCATATTATCGATTTAAGCAAAGAAACAAATACAGGCCTGCATGATGCGTAACACTGGTGAATCATGATTATAGTGTATTTGTTAATCAATCTTTAACACGATGCGTTACACTGGTGAATCATGCTTATAGTATATGTGTTAATCAATCTTTAAGACGATGCGTGACACTGGTGAATCATGCTTATAGTGTATGTGTTGATCAATCTTTAGGTTTCTCTGTAGTGTTTTGTAGATCATTGTTTGTCTGCTTGTCCTTTTTCTGTATTTTATAGTCTGACCATCCTCATTTGAATGCTTCTGGTTAACCTCTTGGTGTCTTTAAAGTTTTCTTTCTCAAACCTCATTTATCAATCTTTAGCAAAGATGTCTACTTTTCACAAATGGATGTTAATTGTATTTCTGTTAAATAAATTATTCATCGTAACACTGCCTTTCTTGGTATTTATGTGTTTTAATTAGATTGCAATCAATGAGCTCGTAGTGTGTCATTAATCACTCATCTCTTTGTGTGTCCTAAGTCAATGAGCTCGTCGTGTGTCCTAAATAAATGGGACTCGTCGTGTATTCTAAATCAATGGGCTCGTCGTGTGTTCTAAATCAAGTTTCACTTTGTGTGTCCTAAATCAATCATCTCTTTGCTTCCTAAATCAATGGGCTCGTTGTGTGTCCTAAATCAATCATTTACTCGTGTGACCTAAATCAATGTGCGCGTCGAGTATCCTAAATTAATCATGTCTTCGCGTCCTAAATCAATCATCTCTTCGTTGTTCTAGGTCAATGAGCTCGTCGTGTGTCCTAAATCAATCATCACTTTGCGTGTCCTAAATCAATCATCTCTTTTTGATTCCTGAATCAATGGACTCGTCTTGTGTCCTAAGTCAATCATTTCATAGTCTGTCCTAAAACAATGAGCTCGTCCTGTGTCCAAAATCAATGGGTTCGTCGTTTTTCTCTTCGTCTGTCCATTGGTTCGTTGATTGACTTCCTGTTAACAGAAACATGACCTATATTTAGTTTCCCCTTTGTTTGGTAAAACAGAAAGAAAGGGTGTTAGTAGTGTAGTACGAATCATCTATAAGAGACAACTTTCAGCAGCGTCATATGAGTAATAGTTTTAATATTGGTCGTTTTGGCCTATTGCAATGCACTATTTTGTATTGGTTCCAATATATCTTTCATTTGCAATCTCGAGCTCCCCCATCAGACTCATCATACATTGATTTATTATTTGTATTATAGGTTTTGTCAATATTACAACTACATATTTTAATAATCAAAGTGATGTTTACTACCTATGATTAATTTCTGTAATCATAAGGGGGATAATGGATAGGAGCCAGGCCATTTTGTCTTGCGACGGGACACGTACAAGCACTGTCCGGACAATACTCTGAAGTTTTTAATGATTGTTCAATCAATGCCTCGACAATACTCTGGTGTTGTACTGATTGCTCAAGTAATGTCCGAACAATACTCTGAAGCTTTGACTGATTGCTCATTCAATGCCATGATTATATTCTGAGTTTTTAATGCTTGCTCATTCAATGCCATGATTATATTCTGGGGTTTTTAATGATTGCTCATTCAATGCCCTGACTATATTCTGAGGTTTTTAATGATTGCTCAATCAATGTCTCGACAATACTCTGAAGTTTTAAAGATTGATCAAGAAATGTCCCGACAATACTCTGAAGATTGTAATGATTGCTAATGCAATGAGCTGACTATATTTTGGGGTTTTTAATGATTGCTCATTTAATGCTCTGACTATTTTCTGAGGGTTTTAATGATAATCAATCAGTGCCTCGACAATACTCTGAAGTTTTTAATGATTGCCCATTAAATGCCCTGACTGACTATATTCTGAGGTTTTTAATGATTGCTCAATCAATGCCTCGAAAATAATCTCAAGTTTTTAATGATGGCTCAAATAATGTCCCGACAATATGCTGAGGTGTTTAATGACTTTTCATTCAATATCTGAATGTATTTTGAGGTTTTTAATGATTGCTCAATCAATGTCTCGACAATACTCTGAAGTTTTTAATTATTGCTCAATTAATGCCTCGACAATACTTTGGAGTTTTTAATGATTGCTCAAGCATTGCCTCTACAATATTCTAAGATTTTTAATGATTGTTCATTCATTACCCCGACAATACAATGGGGGTTTTAATAATTGTTCTAGCAATGCCCCGACAATATTCTGAGGTTTTGTAATGATTGTTCAATCAATGCCTCGACAATACTCTGAATATTTTAATGATTGTTAATGCAATGCCCTGGCAATATTTTGAGGTTTTTAATGATTGCTCAATTAATGCTCTGACTATTTTCTGAGGTTTTTAATGATAATCAATCAGTGCCTCGACAATACTCTGAAGTTTTTAATGATTGCCCATTAAATGCCCTGACTGACTATATTCTGAGGTTTTTAATGATTGCTGAATCAATGCCTCGAAAATAATCTCAAGTTTTTAATGATGGCTCAAGTAATGTCCCGACAATATGCTGAGTTGTTTAATGACTGTTCATTCAATATTTGAATGTATTCTGAAGTTTTTAATGATTGCTCAATTAATGCCTCGACAATACTTTGGAGTTTTTAATGATTGCTCAAGCAATGCCTATACAATATTCTAAGGTTTTTAATGATTGTTCATTCATTACCCTGACAATACAATGGGGATTTTAATAATTGTTCTAGCAATGCCCCGACAATATTCCGAGGTTTTGTAATGATTGTTCAATCAATGCCTCGACAATACTCTGAAGATTTTACTGATTGCTCATTCAATGCCATGAATTTATTCTGAGGTTTTTAATGGTTGCATATTCAATGCCCTGACTGTATTCTGAGGTTTTTAATGATTGCTTAATCAATGCTCCGACAATGTTCTGGGGTTTTTTATGAGTGATTAAGCAATGCCCTGACAATTCCCTTGGGTTTTTAATGATTGCTTAATCAATGCTCCGAGAATAATCTGGGGTTTTTAATGATTGTTCAAGCAATGCCCCGACAACAGTCAGAGATATTTAATGATTGCCCAAGCAATGCTCTGACAATACTATAGGTTTTTGTAATCATTTCTCAAACAATGCTGCGACAACACTTTGAGATTTTCAATGATTGCTTAATTTTCAAAACTAGTAAATATTTTATTTGTTAGTACACGTCACACGTAAAATGAGGTCAGAACAGATTTTTTTTTAAATGTCTGTAATCTAGTGACTGCTAACTGTTAATGACCGACCATTTAACTTGAAGGGGGGGGGGTTATGTTTTTATTTTCATTCAGAAATTTTTTTTTGGACAACACGAGAGTTAGAATATTTTTTTTTGTCGCGAATGTTTTTTCCATAATGTATCATTAGGTTATATGACCAAAACTTTGAATCAGAATCAGAATATTTTTTTCAGCAACATTGGGAATCAGAATATTTTTTTAGGAAAAAACCATTACCCCCCTCCCCCCTTCAAGTTAAATGGTCGTTCCCTAATGAATGTAATTTAATTTGATAGAAATCGATGTAAACTGCTGCTACGTTTCACAGAAATCCATGTTAACTGTCGCTATGTTTCACAGAAATCCATGTTAGCTGTTGCTATGTTTCACAGAAATCCATGTTAACTGTTGCTATGTTTCACAGAAATCCATGTTAACTGTTGCTATGTTTCACAGAAATCCATGTTAACTGTTGCTATGTTTCACAGAAATCCATGTTAGCTGTTGCTATGTTTCACAGAAATCCATGTTAACTGTTGCTATGTTTCACAGAAATCCATGTTAACTGTTGCTATGTTTCACAGAAATCCATGTTAGCTGTTGCTATGTTTCACAGAAATCCATGTTAGCTGTTGCTATGTTTCACAGTTTGAGCAAGTCAAATTATACTCTACATATATAGATCATGTCCATAACTTTGAATTCGTAAATGACATTCACAGCCATTAATTCTACTATCCTCGTTAAATATGTATGTGATGCATGTCAGTAAAAACAGATGACATCAATCGATATGTCTATTAATATAGGAGAGACATATAGTCAACTAATACGAAGTTGAACAATAATCTTCAAATTATCACATATATGTTTATGTATCAATGTATATGACTTTGTAATAGGTGCTATTGTAATATACATTAATGTTATATTATAGTTAGCTAAAGTCATAATGATTTGGGTGTTAATACGACTCAGTTAAAACATTATTAATTCGATCACTTACATAAGTTCTTTGTGTTATTTAAAAGGATAGCTGTAGGATAAATGGAATAAAAATACTTCCAATATATACCACAGTGTCGTCCTAATCTTTATATACTAATATACTTTAGAACATGATCACCTCTCCTCGACCAATCAGAAGCTTGGATTTTCTACTCTTATTTTCATAAAACATTGTTTTCTATGTTTATGAAATGTTACGATTGACTGGATTTGCATTGTTCTCTTATTAGGTATAGAATTGCCCAATAAAGTTCACACTCAGTCTGGTTAGAGAACAACGAACATCTGCCTGGATTACAATAAAATTATCAAACATAGAAAACCATTTTCTGTAAAAAAAAAATGTACATAAATAATCAAAAAAAAAATAAAAAAATAGAGCAAAGCAAAAGCTAAAAATATAACTGAAATTTCACATTTACAATGTACCGATATCGTTTATGGAAAAAATAAATGCTCTGCCCATTGCACCCATACATTAATTGCCCAGTTTTTTGCATTTCTATTTGTTTTTTTTGGAATTCGGTCACTAATCCGTTTTTCAAATTATGTGGTAGACACAGCATCTGCAAATCTATCATTACTACTATTTGAGGGTTTGTTGCTGAAAATTAGTTGCTGAGTCTGAATTAAATCTAAATCTTCTAAATGCCAATCTTGGTTTTCCTCAGAAAAAAGATTAAAGCAAGGAACATTTCCATCCATCTTTCTAACTATGACCTATAGATAATTACTAGTAAGGGGGTGAGCATTTCTAACACATGGTTCACTTATTTAAGAAACAGTTTGAATCATGATCACATTAAAAGAAAAGTCTTAAGGGTACATTTTCATTTTATTTGTTTGGACTTTTTAAGTGAATACATTTTTCTCTGTACAGATACTGAAAGATCATTATTTGAATAATTATTGCTAATTATTGTTTCTTTTATTTTTCTCGGATAGGTGATTATGTTCTAAATTGGTCAAACACTAGTTTTCCATGTTTTACGAACTTTAAAGCTCTCGACTGCGCCTTGAGCTTTAAAGTTCATAAAACATGGAAAAATATTGCTTAACCTATACATACTTACATCTGTTAAATAGAAAATAGACAATAGACAATATTTTATTTGCACGAAAACATTTACAATAAATGGCTATGGCATAAACTGAAACAATACAAAAAAAACAGACTCATGGAATGACAGTGGTATTTAGTGCTATATTACAATAGCCACATTTTCTAAATGACCTTTCTCATTAAGAAACAATCATTTAAAAAATTTACTAATTTTAAGAGTGACCGGCATCCTGCTATTAAAAGGTAAAGACACGTGTCTTAATGAAATATTTGAGTTAACTATTTTAATGTTAAGTTTTTGTAAGAATGTTTTTCTTTAAGATATATAATGTGGACAAGTTGAAAATAAATGATATTCGTTATCAACTTCTCATGTATCATATGACAGGCAGGCACGATTCTGTCTCTCTATATTTGAGTGACGAACTTTTTTAATGGCTAGAGAATGAGCACTAAGCCGAAATTTGCTCAGCAAAGATCTATCCGATTTTAATTTACAGATATCATTATATGGTGGTCTTTCACCACTTTTATGAATTTCTCGAAAAAAAACTTCAACTTTTCACACACATTAATCAAGCTATTCATATTCTGTTTAGCCTGATCTTGAATGCTTTGTTGAATGCTATTAATATAAATCCACTGATCATTCGACACAGCAATGAAAAGACCTAATTAACAGACCTTCAACACATCTGAGTTGTGGAATTACATTAACTATTTTGCAATCTCTAATTCCATATCCCCATATTTAAAATGAATTGTCCTTTGAAAAAATGTTAACTTTGGTTCAATTTCATCATATAAAGAGTTCAAACCAGTTATATTATAATTTTCTAAAAATAATTCTAAGTCATTTAAGTATAACGAAAACAGAAAAGGATATATAATATAATTGTCTGATTCCGTTCTCACATGTCAACAAATTCCAAAATTGTAATATTAATTCTAGATTTCACATTACGATACATCTAAACTTTACATTGTACATTTGACCATCCATATGATTCATGAGTAATTTACACCATAAAAATTGCAGTGTACATTTTACCATTAATATGAAACCCTCTTTCAAACAGTATCGAAGACTGTAAAAAGTTCAAATAATGAGTGCAAAGAAAATATAGTATCATTTGTTGAGTATCCATGTCTACTATATACTTACCATTCGTTGATCATCAAAAATTCGTCACAGTAAGCATTCAATCTTAGAAAGTTACCCAGACAGCCCAAAATCAAAATTAGTCTATTATTTTTATGATCATTAGGTTTTCGCTTATTTATGAATATGGGTATAATATTTCCTGATAGCCATGTTCTAGGTACTACTTGAATCGCTTATACAATTTAACATAGATTGGTATCAGCCATTTATGTATTTATTTATTATATTAACATCGCGGCATGCCTTCTCGGTTTTTCAATATTTGATAGACTTTAATATCTATTCGGCGATAAATTGTCCATTTACTTCGATATTGGGAATTTTTTATTTATAAAATGAAGTTCTGTATCCAGGAGATCGTACTCATGTTCTCTGTTATCAGGTATTTTATTTATTTTGAGCTAATAGAAATATTTGGTTGTTTCTTACGACAACCTAGATTTAATATATCTGAACATTCTTTATTATTGTTCTACCTTAATTACTACATGTTTTGTCTCATTTCCTTCCTATGATTAACGATACTTGCGTCGAGCACCCTTTTTAGACTCTGTTTTCTGTCATATTCATCTCAGATTTTGAGGAATTATGTTTTATGTCTTCTCTTTAAATTTCCATAATTTTTTCTAGCAAATTTACAGTCTAATCCGAACCGGATTTTCTCTTTTTTCCATTTTGTGTTTCTCGATTTCTTAACTCCAAAGGTTAAGGTTAAGCATAATCGGAATCATAAAACTCTTCTTCAACATAAGCATCATGTTCAGCTTGTGAAAACCTTTCCGGACTGCGATTTTTTACTCAATTTTATATGTCATTAGATTTTTTTTTTTTATTTTCCCTCCTGCATGGTTTTTCATCTACAGTTTCGTCAGCTATACTGTAGTATGACCTCATACATGGGCGTTGTTTAACTTATTCTACAAAAATTGATATTGGGCAAGTTTACTAAATATTCTGGAAATGTAGTGATATCGTCCATCACACTAATATTTGTATAAGTAAATTTATCAATTGCATTGTCCTCACATATTCTACCATTTAGAATGAACACATCATTAGATTTACACACATATACCAATTTCCTACAATACTAGATTATAAACTTATCTTCATTAGCCCATCTTAGGGGTATACCTTATTCTTCCCACATACACAAATTATTTGTATCAATAAATAAATGTTCAACATTCCCATTATTAGCCAATTCTCTAAACTCAATAAAATCTTTAAGTAATTCAGAAATGTATTTATCATATTCATTTTTATATGCTAAAATTATACCTCCTGATGTTAAAAACGACATAAATGTTCGGATTTTCATCCTGACTTTATAACCTGGTATGTGTATATTGTCACATCATAGTTTTTGCTTCAACTATGCAGAGAACATAATACACATTTATGCTCCCTCAATATATAGCAACACATCTCAACAACACCAATTGAAACAACGACATACCTCCTACAAAAATATAATATATACACCTAAGCAGCTTGATCGGTTTGCCTCGTAGGATAAAAACAACTAGACACCAACTGGAATTTTCTCTGACCATTTAATCTATCTAATTTTAACCATTATACATTAAAGTTTTATCACGAGGCAACGGTGGATGAACAAAAAAGTGCCACAGGATCAAGTGATCCTCCCCACGCAAGCTGCTATTTCTTCCATTATTTTTTTGATTCTTTTACCAAATTAAAGCTTATTTATGAGGACAGGGAGTAAAATAACACATATATGTAAGCCAGTGATACCAACAACATTTGCAATTAATTAACTTTGTTCTACATATATGCGATACATAAATTATTTCCACTGTAAATGCATAAAAAATTACATATTTAGGTATGAAGGCGCCTGCTCTTCATAAAAACATACACATTTTTAAGTAGTATGACTGCACCTGCTCATCAACAACATATATATATCTAATTACATAAACATAGCTATGACTGTTCCTGTTCGTCATAAGAAAACATATGCAAACATAAATATCCAGAGTATTGTGCACGCCTCTTATTACCGTGATTTAACTATATGGCCGAGTGTATTTTAAAAAGGCGTTTGAATGCCATCTGCCCATGACTCTGATCTGGCTATCTGTTTTGCCTATTTGCATAGCCCACGTTGCAGCTCTAATACGAAAGCTATGTCCCTTATACCTTTGTGCAAACAGACCGATAAAGGATAAAGCACCATTCTAGGCATCAGAAAATGTGATCTAGAAACTGGATTGCCATTTTTGTAAATAAATAAATAGCCCTCATTATTTCCTCTTATTGCCAAATACTGTCTTAATTGTTTTACTGGGCAAATTCCATGTTTATGTTGCTTTTTGAACTATATAGAATCTTCTCAACTACTCCTGGAGTTGAATGCTTAAAAGAATTGAATGAAATTACAAAACCCTTTCGTGTTTCATCAATGCTTGACAATTTTAAACAGTGATTAGTGGCATTTGTAGCTGCAACAGTAAATTCCCCAATGCGTAAAAAAACATAAAAAGCTAGTAAAAACATACATTTATACATAGATCTGTTATATTTTGAATTGCATGAGTGATCTAGAGCATCTACCAGTTTATGCAAAATTTATAATGTAATCGAGAATCTCCCATCAACTGAAGAACATTTTCGTTTTGTTCCTTGCAATAGTTTGTTAATGTAAAATGAAGCAGTGGGGTCTGGGAACCTACCCAACTTGTGATAATAACCAATAGCTGAATTATAAGATGCGATTGTTGAAGCTGAATACCCTTTATCATTAAAAAATGCTAAATACAATGACAATGTTGACATAGATATTGGTAACACTTGGCTCGCCAATATATCTGAGCACAAAATTTGAAAAATCATTCCATACCCTTTCGTACATAGTTTTAGTACTCCTCGCCAAAGAAGCCTCCAATAATTGCTCAACTGTGGCATTCAACTTTTCAGCTGTGGTAGTACTGTGATAGTGGTTTAATTTCGTTCTGCTTCTGGCATCCGATGTAGAAATTTTTGAACCTGTAAACGGGAAAGAGCGTCACTTAAGTATTTTTTTTTCCAGGAATATGTTCAGCCTTAAACATTGTATTATACTGCAAAGAAAATAGAACAAGCTTGCGAATCATAAACATAATCTGACTCTCTTTACTGCTTTGTTTGGTCAAGACATAAACCAATGCTTCATTGTCACATTGAAAACAAATACAACTATTTGCCATATGTACCCCCAAACGTCCACAGCGACTACTATTGGATATAACTCTTTTACAGTAATATTGGCATTATCCCATGTATGATCATCATGGACCATAAAACCAAGAATTTCCAAATACTGCCCCATAGCCATGAACTCCAGACGCATCAGTATAAAGGTTTAGCCTATCTGAATTTAGAAACTTTTCATCCAAGAAGAACATTTTCCATTAAAGTTTTTCAAAAATTCCCACCAAACCCTCAAATCGTCCTTGCAACCCCTTTTTAATTTCACGCGATGGTTAGGTCTCTCCAACACCCTAGTCAACTCGAACAACCTTCTCAAAAGTGCTCGTCCCGAGTGGATTATCTGACATGCAAAATTCAATAGATTTAATTTCTTCCAAATAAGGGTAATAACAAAATTACCAAATACAGAGCAATCTTCCAAAGGGAAAGTCAAAACTCATAAATCAATAAACAGACAAAATCAGTCAACAACCGATAAACTGGGAAACGCAATGGCCCTGACTTGGTACAGGTATTTCTAAAGAAATTGTGGGTTGAATCAGATCTTACGGCGCCAAACCTCTCGCTTCCATTATGGTTCAAAGGTTCCAGTTGTCACTATAACAGCATTTATAACAATACTGGAACAAAATAGGTAAAATAGTAGTCAAACAGTACTAAATTAAGTTAGGAGGGTATCTAATATATCTCGTGAACTATCACCGTCAATAACTACGAGTCCTTTGAAGTATTTTAAGTACGACAGTAAATGTCAAAAAAAAATTTACGTCACACATTCACAAAAAATATTTTTGACATTGTAAACCACGTATACCAAATCCTTATCTTTATACATTTTCACTATATGGCTCTTGCATAAAGAATCAATTGCGAGATGCAAACACCATATGCAGGAGAAGCTGGTATATTGTTGCACATATTAGGAAAATTTATAAAGTCACCTTTCGTCTGTGTAAAAATGCTTCGACCAAATTAAAGCACTTTTGTAATTTGTCATCTGGAAGGCGAGTCTCCTGTTTTTCTGTGTTAAATTCAATGCCCAAAAATGTCAAAGTTGTTGCAGGTCCCACTCTTTTCCCTGGAGCCATAGGTATCCCAATATTGGCACAGATTTTCGAAAATTTGTTTAAGTACAATTTACCCAACTCCTGTGTTTGTGCCATTATCACAAAATCGTCAAGGATATGAATGATAACCCCTTCTGGCATGTGTCTCTTACCAAACCACTCTAGCGCAGTGCTGAAACGTTCGAATATTTGACAAGCGGAGGAACAACCCATTGCCAAACATTTATCATAATAATAAAAGTTCCTTCATTTAAAGCCAAACAAATCATAACCTGTTGGACTGAGAGGCAAATTTCTGTAGGCCATTTCAAGGTCGCATTTAGCCATATAACACGGAAACTTGGACTGTATTATGCCCAAAACTGCATCTTGTATTCTGGTATACTGAACCGAAGCAAACTCAGTTGGTATAAAATCATTTACTGACTGAGAGTTAATATGAGATGCGTGCGCAGATCTAGAGGTAACATTTCAGAGATATCCAAGTATAATTGAAAATTGTATACACATGTTAACTCTCAGCATAATATTGGTTTAATAAAATTGTAATCAAATATCGTCTTACAAATTAAGACTCATTTAATTTGTCAATCTTATTAAGCCAATTATGCTTAGAGTTCCCATGATATTTTAGACTCAATTTTACTTGGATCCACAAATAACCAAGTGTCATGATATTGACTCATGAGTATATGTAGCCGACTCAGAATTATTCCACCAATGACTATGACAGCTTTGTACCATAACTAATGTTGGTCATTTGAATCATGGATAGACAATGATGTCTATATATTGTAATAATGAAATGATACTATGCTAATTTTTATTAACGAATTTACATATATTTTGTTGCTAGCTATAAACACATAATGACATCATTTATCTTTCTGTCCACGAAGCAAGCGTACACTATAATTTTCATTATAATCTTGAACAGTAACTGGTCTATTATAAAATTTTCTGAATATAGACTAATTTGTCAATCCCGCAGACTTCAATATAGTATTTACGGAAACTCCTGCCTTAAGGGCAGCTGACGTATTTGCTGATCTAGTACTATGGGTTTCAAACAACTTAACATTGACTTCAGCAAGTTGTAGCACAAGTTTAATCCAATTACTTAAAGTTGATATTGCTGGTTGATAATAAGGTTTCCTATATGTAACAAAAAGGTTCTGACTTTTACGAAGTTTTTCAGTTCTTTTAATACATTCTTTAAGAAATGTCACCATGCATAATCTTGGTTCTCCAACAAATGCAGGAAAGAACAAAGGTGGTAAATGCTTTCCAGGTTTCGAAGTTTCTAAAATTGCATGTATCTCAATATTTACATGGTCATCTTCAATGTTCAGGAATATCAAATCTAAACTATGTAATGTGTGTACTCTTTGCCCTGTTATCAGAGCAAACAACATTACCAATTTTAATGATAAAGTTCTTAAAGACAAACTATTTACAGGGGACAATGCTTTCAAATAATCCAGAACAAAATTAACATCCCATGTCTGCTGATATCTTGGGAAAATAGGTCTTTTGTTTTTCACTCCTTTTAAAAATATCTTTACAAGTGGAAACTAACCAACAAAAACCCTTTTTCCTAATGTCAAGTAAGAAGATAATGCTGATCGAGCTGTATTTATATAACTATATCCAACTCCAGACTTTACAACATAGTAAGAAATTATATTATGTCCACTTCAGTTGGCGTAAATATATTAACTTGTCGTTGACAACAAAATGTACACCATTTTGTGAGATACGACCTATATTGTCTTTGTGTTGAAGTTCTCCAGGATGAAAAGGATAATGTCTGAAGCTTCTTGTTATAGTCCTGAATTTTCAATAATTTTCCGGATAGCCTGAAGACTCCCAATTTTTTCAATGGATCTGTGGGTTTGTTGGTTGAGTCAGCAGTGTTTGCGATTTTTGACTGGGAATGATGAATGAATCTTGAACTATATGGTGCAACATTTTCGGAAACCAATGCTGGGTTGTCCACAGTGTAGCAATCAATGTCAGTTCCGTTTCCTCTGCTATTAATTTCTGCACCACTTTACCAATTATGATAAAAGGAGGAAAAGCAAAATCATTAATATGTATCCATGTCAATGAAAATACATCAACAAATTGAGCATTATAATCTGGTAAATATGATACATAACGTGGCAACTGATGATTTATCCTTGAAGCAAATAGATCAGTTTCATGTAATCCATACAATGAATTAATTTCATGGAAAATCTTAGTGTTCAATTTCCATTCAATATCAATTTTTGTGGAACGTGGAAGTCTGTCTGCTTCAATATTTACTTTCCCGGGTAAGTGGCATGCACTCAACCAAATATCCATTTGTATACACCATTGCCACTGGGGTAAAGCTGATGATCATAACTGCAATTATGGTCATCCCAAAATGGCGGAAGTGGAATCAGGTAAGAATCTTTTTTGTCGATTAAATTGTTTCTGTAATGTATTTTAAATAGCACATGCATTGGTACGATAGTAACCTATGAACTTATCACAAATTACGACTGAAAAATGTATATGAAAGAGAAAATCACTAAGATGACCGTAACTGAAAACTGAGATAACCGTAATTGCACATACGCTTGCGGAAAATGTCGCACACAATTTATGTAACTCTAAAAATACTGCGTCCTCTATCGACATTATTCGGGTCACAATTTATGCTGCCAATGGAAACGTCGGTCGCATTCATCGGCGCATGTGCTAATGAGATAAAACGAAGAAATAATTCTGGCTTTTTTAACAAAGGGAAAGAGTGAGGTCATGTTAGAATAGTTAATAAGGTTGCAAATACCCATGTACACAAATCCGTTTACGGACACGTTTGCTTAGTCGGATTAAGATGATGCATTCGTCTGCAGTGCATTGCATCATATTTCGACCAACGATAGTTTTGCATATATAAAACAAGACATATTATTTTAATTTTGTTAGTTATCATACACACCTAAAAATGTTAGAATGTGATTTAATTTTCATAAATCTAAGCATCGATATGATAATGCCAAATGATTACAATATGAATTATTTTGAATGAATCTAACGAGATTAAGTTGTCACAAAGGGATTAAAGTTGAACGACATATACAACCCTGTACACAAATCCGTTTAAGGACAGATCGTTTGCTTATCCAGATTATGACGATGCATACGTGGGCAGTGCATTGCGAATCGAAAATGAACTATAGTTGAAGGGTATAACAGTCTGGTAATACAGGTTGAAGGGTATAAGAGTCTGGTAATACAGGTTGAAGGGTATAAGAGTCTGGTAATACAGGTTGAAGGGAATAAGAGTCTGGTAATACAGGTTGAAGGGTATAACAGTCTGGTAATACAGGTTGAAGGGTATAACAGTCTGGTAATACAGG
>MJUT01049024.1:17792-37845 GCA_002080005.1 Gigantidas platifrons | reverse complement strand
ACTTCCGGTCACGTGATTTCCGGTCACGTGACTTCCGGTCGCTCCCCCACATGGCTCCCCCACAAATACTAACTGAGCTGTACCCATATACTACTTCCATTCATATATCACATATTTATTATTAACATAGAAGCTTAATGCTGAGTTTTATACGTTTGATATGTGGGTGGTCCATTTCAGGCATCCAGAAATTTGTAGTCCCAGGTATGCTTTTTTAAAACTTATTTTAATATATACCTATGGCCATTGGAACTGCTTAATGTTTGGCTTTTGTTTTTAAGCCTAGGCTAACAGTTTTTGGCATTGAAGCGCATGACCTCAGTCGCTAGCCAATATTTCTATCCTTTTGGGGGTCGTTCTGTAGTTCACAAGACATTACACTTATAGTTTTGTAATATGTCATGAACATTGTGTACCTTTATTCACCAGATAGGAGGCGCAAACACCGACTCTCCATGCTCTACAAGATACAGAACAATATTGTAGATGTTGATGCCAGTGACATCTTAAGACCAAGCGACAGAAGAACTCGTGGTCAACAACTGTCTACAAATTCTCATTTTATCCACGTACCATCCATGAGTGGAATCTTCTTCCGTCTGGAGTGACAGAAAGCCCCACTATCGAGGCATTCTGGGGACAGACTGCACTATCCAACCATTACAGTGCAGTCTTCCAGAGGCAGTAGAGAGGAAATAGATGTATATAGTTTTAATCTGTAAGATAGAGAAGTTTTATATGTAGATTTACAGNAATATATTTCTTATTGGTCGCTAGAAATATTCTAAGTACATTTCGCTTTTATTTATTTGTTTGGTTTTGAGACATATCGCCTTATTGCTCGCTAGCTTATTGTTCGCTAGAAATTTTTCGCTAGCTTGAGCTTAGTAAGATATTAGCCAAGTTCATAAGTATTACGAAATAGGACCTCGAAAACTTAATATTGCATTAACCCAGCTTCGATGTTTGCTTCTTTTTCAAATTATGATTTGTTACAAGTAAATATAGTCTCAGACCCATCTTGTCGTTGAGTGGCCAATCGTAAAGACTCATATCACTTCTTCTTTGATTGCTCCCATTATGCAAATACATGTATGAGATATACATTGTTTCACAATTTCAGCTGGCTACCTAATGACTGTGATATCTATACGGACCTCAAGCTTTTAACCATTGGTAATCCTATTCTTTCAAATGAACAGAGCGAAATTATTTTTAAGCACGTGTTTAAATATATAAAGAGGACTGAAAGGTTTCTTGTCATTTAAGTGGTTCACCAAACGAACAACCACACACACCATCACCATCAACCCCTCTCTCCCATTCGTTTCTTCGTTCTCTGTTCTGATTCAATTTACACATATTAATGTAAAAAATATTCATAAACATGCATGCCCTATCAAATAAAGTTGTAACTTATTGTATATAGGAGGAGATTTCACAAGTTTGTTTAACTTGTGTCTTATCCTTTTTGCACATTTAAGCAAATAAAATATGCTTAAACTAAACAAATTTAATGTTGCATCACACTCGATGTTTAAAACATCACTTTCATATCACATCTATTCTTCGAACAATGTTCAGTTATTAATCTACAAAACTTTAATAAAACACATTTTGCTTCAAATCCATAAATTGAAATATAATAGATCATTTTTATTATTATTAAAGGAATCGAGTTGGATACAGACCCTGCTGTTGCGCTGATTATGACAGATATCCAGATTGCTATCGTAAGATTCTCTATTTATATCTTATCATATCTTACAAAAACAATAAAAGGGAACGCTTGGCGCAGCATCAAACGAATACAGAAAGTCGACCAGTTTTACTGAAAACTATTGGTAGAAATTATGGGAAAGTTTAACATGGAACAATAACAGATATAACAAGGAACATACATTCTTTATTTTCTAAGCTATACATAAAGAGTATACATTGAAATGAACACATGGGCAGCATTTCTCCTCATCAGAGACTGCGCATGCGCCATTTTTACCTTGATTAATTAGTCGGACATTACTATAGAAAGTAATGGGAAATTCAGTTACTTCTATTCTGAATAACTATTTTATTATGTTGAATTTTATAAAGAAGCACATATACACGTATTCTTGAAAGTTTTATCTTTTATTTGGTGTTAAGATATTTAAAATAGCTTTTGATTTACATATTTCCTTTTTTATTTGAAATCTATACGGTCGTTTGTATATAAAATATAGGATTGAAATTGAAAAACAGCCTTTTGACGGTTATCAGAGGTATTTTGCTATTTTATCGTTTTTATTACAAATTAGAAACACATGTTCACAATAAAACGCACTTTTAGCGTATATAAGTTATTCTTATGTTGGTAGAGGTCTTGATATTTCCATTTTCACTTAAAAATACAAGTTTCACGGCAACTTTTTAAAAAATTCGATAAAATGTCTAAGTCCGTACAGGTACATAAGTCAAAATCCATATTACGTAATAAATAGACTTGTTTCGTGTTTTCTTAATAATTAACTAATTAAGTGAAGTTGATGCCATATACAATGATATAGCTGATCCTTGAATCCAGTATAGAATTCAAGAAACAATATGCATGGCGCACTACCCCGTGAATCGAATTCAGATGATCTATGTTTGAACTCTTTAGTTTCCTTGCTTCCAACGGCTTTTGAATTATTTGGCTTTCTATTCTTTTGACTTTGGACATCATGAGGCGCGTTTTGGACACTTAATGGGCTATCTACGTTGTCATCGTTTTCCGGCCTGGATCGATACCTCTGCTGGTGGACTATTAGTCCCAGAGTATATCTCCAGTCTAGTAGTCAGTGTTTTAGCAAGGATATGATATTGCAATTGTCCTGTATGGTGTGATTGTTATTAAATTAAGGTTCTTCTCATAGGTGACGTTGATCGATTTTGACTGTCCTGTTTGGACTCTTAAATGGTTTTAAATTGCTAGACTTTCCATTTTTTACTTTGGGTGTGCCTGATGAAGGTTATTCCTTATACGCACTGACATAGCTATCTGGGTTTTTCATTTCATTATGTAATGACAAATACACGCTTAATTATGTAGTAACTTAATTGGCATAGAAAGGTTACATATGGAATGCATAAAAGATGGAAAAGTAATTGTAAGATTTTTAGCATACAGAACACGTAGCAGAATTTATAGTAAATAAAAGACCGTTGGTCACTGGTCCCCCGACGCCAAGGTTATATGGTAAGATTAAATTTTGAAACTACTGTAAACTAGAGGTTCAGGTGAGCCTGTATCACACACCTGACTTAAATAATTATGAAAGGGGGCCACCCAAGGACCATTTTGAAGTAAAAAAAAGGGGAGTTACTCTGGTTAGATTTGTCGAAAAATCATCATTATCGAACTTGGCCTAGATATTCAGGAGATACACTTACATACCAAACCTAACTTCAATCTGACTTTTTGTTCACAAGTTATAATTTGGAAACCAAAACATTAGCAATTTTGAAGTATAAAAGGGATGTAACTCTGGTAAGATTTGTCGAAAAATGATCGCTATCGAACTTGACCTAGAGTATTCATGAGATACACTTACATACCAAACCTAGTTTCAATCTGACTATTTCTTCCCAAGTTATCATTTGGAAACCAAATATTTAGCCATTTTGATGTATAAAAAGGGGAACAACTCTAGTAAAAATTGTCGAAAAGTTGTCATGATCGAACTTGACCTAGATATTCATAAGATACACTTACATGCCACACCTAGCTTCAATCTGACTTTTCATTCACAAGTTATCATCTGGAAACCAATTCGGGACACACGGACGGACGGACGGAGGGACGAACGGACAGACGACACCCATTCCTATAGTCCCCTTCGACGAAGCGTCGGGGGACAAAGAGGGCCTGAAAGACCATCCAGACAAAATAAAACCTAATGAAATTCAGAACTGAACTGAACACATACCAGCCTATCGTATAATAATTAAACAAAACAAACAGCAAACTACTGATAAATAATCTCGGTGATATACATGAACTGGAATTCCACAGCAGTACCGACCAAGACACCATCAACCACGGACAACATCACCTACGTCCGATCTTTTAAATCGATAATGAAATGTCGACTTTAGACTTTCTTCTTCATTGATTTGGTTACAACGTTTTCCCCTCTATTCCCTCGGCGGGTTTCCATAGTTAATAATAATGTTTACAATGCCATTTCAAAATCAGTAAATATTTGTTTTTTAAATGTATAATTTGTTAATCTTTAACTTTGGTGCGCCGTGTGTTAAATTTCATGTTACCCCTCCTTTTCTTTTGATAACAGGACTTACTAATTTATGTGGTGATTTTTTTCAGTTCTTCACAATATTTTCGATGTAGTTCGGTAAATTAGTCCATAGATATTCGAAGTATAAACATGTGGCAAAATCGATACACACATACGTGACCGTTCACTTGCCTGGCTTCGGGAGTTGAGAATGACTCAATTTGATAATTATAGCTTACTTTTCATGAAGACCATACTTGTACTTGTACTTGTACTGGTAATTTCCTCCTCTCTAAGGAGCACTCCCGCAGGATACAAATTTTGACTTAAAATTTTATAAAATATTTACATTTTGTTTAAACTGTACAGTGTCACCACCACCTTATCGTGCATTAATCTCTTATCTATATAAAATGTCTCTCATTATATATGGCTTGGCTTTCAAGTGTTATTTTTGCTTAGGATCTCTGATCGTTTCACTTGCAGACTATAACATAATGTTCTTGTAATTTGCTCTATGTCTATATGATGTTGTTTTCTCAAATGGACGATATGAGTTAGTTCATGTGCTGAAGAATCCATAATGAGTTGTAGTAGTTGCCCATTAGTCTGTACGATATCAAATGTATCTTTCTTTATACTGTCAATATAACACCTTAATGTCTTCATGTGCTTGTCACGTATAGGTTTCAATGTCACGCAAGTTAGTATAAAATGTTCTAGATCTTCTTTTTCCTTCTTACATATTTGACATATTTCTGTTGTTGCATGATTTTTGTTAAATTTTGCTTTTTTTTTTCTTGGAGCATGTACGTTCCTGTTAGCAATCTTACTTTTGTTTCAGCTTTCTTTACTTCTATGCTGTTATACTGTATCGTTTTCCAAACTTGATGTGGAGTTCCTAATGGACACTGTTGTATATTCAGATGTTTAAGTGTGGATTTTTCAAGCTTTTCCTCTTTCCATAGATTTTCCCAATAGTTTCCAATGTGTTTTTTGTGATTTTCTTCCATTGGAGCTTTTCCGGTACAGTTTTCATCAGAACTTCAAGTTCTGGTAGTCCATATTTCCTTAATTTCTCTATTACTTTGCTCACATAGCACTGTTTTCCTGTTTTTGCCATACTCAATTGTCTCTCTAATATCCTATACTCGATGGTGTTTTCATCCTGAAGTACATTCCCCAGGAATGTCAATATAAGTTTATCTATTACTGCTTCCATGGGCTCTATTCCAAGTAGAATATAAGCGGCAATATTTGCTGTACGGTGTGGAAGTCCCTGTATTTGTTTACAAATTTTTAATTGCAGTTTTTCTAGTTTTGTCACATCTGTTTGGGTATAGTTCATTACCTCAATTCCATATAATATTCGTGGAATAACATAGGTTTTCCATATTTTTGTAGCTACTAGTGGTGACATACCTCTCTTTGCATGTAGTCCTGAGCCAAGCAATGCATAAACGGTTTTTCTTCCTGTTTTTAGGCGATCATCTACATTTATATTATTTTTGCTGTTTCTCATTATGCCTAGATGTTTGGTTTCTGCTTTTTGTGTAATTTCCTCATTTCCCAGGAATACAGATGTTACATTACTTGATTTTGTAAGTGGGGCAAGATCTGACTTTGTCGGGTTTATCTTGACTAAATCTCGGTTTGTGATATCATATACAATATCTAAAAGTGCCTGTGTTTCTCGTTTTGTTGCTAAAATGGCACAGGGACTCGGTTAGTGGACATATTTTTTTAATGATTTGTTTAAATTATTTTACGTGTTTTTCCTATTTACTGTCTGTTTTTATTAAATCATTATCGTTAGCACCTAGATTAAATTAGTACGGGAAATTGGCTTTCGATGTGTATGGGAAGTTACCGTTATGTTCAGCGTAACGACCTGGAAGTTTCCGTAAGACAGGAGTTATTTCCCATTTCGTCGATAATGTAGAAAAACGACAGGCAGGTTAGTCACGTTGCTTTCGCCGGGAAATTAGAATTTTTCCACCTGAACGAAACGATGTCTGTGTAAGGGTGCAGTGCATTGGAAAATCGATACATGTTTCTGATAGATGAATCATTTAGGAAGAGAATGAGCGTTCTGGGAAGGTTTGGAGACACACCTAAGTATTTTTAATAATTTTTTATTCGAAGAAGGGTAGGAATTTCAAAATGGCGACTTAAAATTAGATCCCTTTAGGTAGTAACCTGAATAATCCAGTCGTTATATTCCACTCTCTATCGATCGCTTCAGAAGGCGGAGAGAATCGGAGACGGAAAGGGCTTGAATTATTCGAGTTATTTACTTCCTATTAATCCTGTTTTTATATACAGTATGACTGCAAAAACAATTTGTGGTTCATATTATGTCATATGGTATGAGCATCATTGTTGAATGAAAACACTTACTTTTTTCTGTTTTTTTTTTTTTTTAATTTATTTTGTATTTGTATTGTCCAGGACTGAGTTGCACAAACGTCAATTAAAAGTAAATCTCAATTAAACCTTAAGTGTAAATTAATCCTATGTACATTTCGTGTAAATTTAAGTGTCAATTAAGTTTGTAATTGACACTTAAATTTAACTAAGGTTTGTGCAACCCAGTCCAGGTTTTTAATTTAGGAATATTCCATACAATTTCAGTACACGTCACCTGTTCACTTTATTATTTCAGAATGTTTTAAATTATTTGTCACTTTGGAAAAACATCTTTCAGCTATTTAACTATACTTACCATAGTTTCCCAATCATTTGTGACCAAAATTTTGTCTCAAATTTTCTATTGACATTGTTTTAGATTGTACAATAATATATAAACATGACATTTATGGAGTGTTTTGCCATTTTTCAATTTCCAGTATAATTTTACATGTAATAATGACAGTTAATTTACTTTAATTTACTTATAAATTGAACATACCATTTCATGATTCAAGAAGGAAGAGAGGCAAAGGACTTAAGTGCATTTTTTATGCTTAATATTGAAATATTAGACTGTTTCAGCCATTATACATTAGTTATTTAAAAAACAATTGTTGTCTTACATTTATTTTATATTTAAAAAATGTTTATAAGTGGAATTTTTGTGAAGATTTCTTGCTAAAAAGTGGCCCTAATGTTCAAGCAATGTATCAAGACTATGTGCATGAAAAAATATGGATATTTAGATTTTATATGATTTTTTCCATTTAATTTGTGGATTTGACATTTTTCTTGATAAAAATGTGGAAAAACGTTTTGGGGTACTGGTGTTTAAATAGCCATAACTTCACCAATGTAACAGATATCTTGCTCAAATAAATTGCATTTCACTTCAGAAATGCTATAGATAACATCTGATTTCAATAAATTCTGCTCATCATTTAGCACAAATTTCCATTACCATCCCTACTTTAGGTTTTTTTAGTATATGGATGTGGATAGTATATTGCACATTGACTGTAAACATGAAAATCTAGGTGCTAACGATAATGATTTAATAAAAACAGACAGTAAATAGGAAAAACACGTAAAATAATTTAAAAAAAAATCATTAAAAAAAATATGTCCACTTACCGAGTCCCTGTGGACCATAGTTGTATATTATGGTATTTTTGTTTGCAAA
Source organism: Gigantidas platifrons (assembly GCA_002080005.1). NCBI lineage: Eukaryota > Metazoa > Mollusca > Bivalvia > Mytilida > Modiolidae > Gigantidas > Gigantidas platifrons. Next base: position 29,994 of record MJUT01049024.1, on the reverse strand, counting down.
CTTTATAGCTGTGTATCAATTGGTTGATTGATTGATGTTTAAAGCTAACTTTAGCAGTATTTCAACTATATCGTGGGATGAACAAATTGTATAAATTAATTTCCCTGTATCAATTGGTGGTTTATACATGTATATTTTTAATACAGATCTACTAAATAGAATGATTATACATGTACATGTCATAATAAGATTCCCACATTTTGCAATTTTCAATTCTCATCTTGAGTTTGTGTGAATTTATGATAAATAATTTGCATGACCATTGCAATATCCGTCCTCTGAGAAAGGAATATAGTATTCGGTAACTTTATTTGTGAACTACATGTATAACAGGCGAGCGGAGAAGGCGTAAAAGCTGTCTGAACATACATGCATTTTCTTTCTGTACATATAGCACAAATGTTCTAGAAAGGGTTGATCTGAATATCACAATGTTAGTACACACATAACTTCTAAGATTGTAAAAGAACAATACCCCAGGCAGTACATTAGACGTTATATATTGTTTTGATTGGCTGCGAGTACGACTATAAACATTTGTACTGACCGTCAAAACCATACTACAGGAACTCTCAGATATTCGTGAATAAGGTTAGTTGTTTGAATGTTTAATATCTCACACCATGTTACCTTTGTATCACAGGAAACATGTTTATACGTTTATGTTGGATACACATATGTAATTAGTTGAAACAATGAAATTCCGCATGGTTCCACCAAATAATGATTTTAATTAATGTGTGCTAGCATCCAATCTCTAAAAAAAACACGTTTCCAGATGAATCCAATGTCTCGACTTTTTTAGCGAAGTGCAACGGCTTAACACAGTTGAATGGTGCTTGTGAAGAAGTATACACATCAGACAGAATAATATACAGAGGTGGATCTACACGGAACAATGGTGGTGGAACATGTTCCTCACCAAATAATTGCATCAGTTGCCAAGATGGGTTTTATGGATACGGTGGTCATTGCTTAAGTAAGTATTCAACAATTATTATTCTCTATTAGCAATTTCGGATTATTAAAGCAGGATAAACACACGATGACTAATCGATTAATGCTATACTGCACGCTTAAATACCATTTTTGAAATCACATTCGGGCATGTCGGGTATGCGCTATCTAAGATAAAGTATGTTGATGACTTGTCATTGTTATTAAATTACTGTTTCGTCACAAAATGAAACCAACATCTACACACATTTTCTATGAATTTAGTAACCAGAAATAGTTATTGAGTGTTATGATAATTCAATGCTTGCTCCAATAACACCACAATTATGGTCCTTTCAGTTCTTGTATACTGTAGGTTGTAGAACAATTTCGAATATAACAAACTCAATTGATGAATACTTAAAAAAACATACAAAAACAAAGCAAAACATGATGCACTAATGTACAGGGCATATTAAGGATATTCATATAAATAAGCGCTTAGAGTAATTTTTAATTAGATAATGCGCTATATAAATACTGTAAATAATAATAATAATAAATAGTGATGCCCAAATGTCCACTTTTCAATCTCTATATACAATCAATGTCAATAACCTCTCCGTTGAACATGTTGGGAAAAAGATATCACCCCCTTTCCTCTGAAAGTTAAATGGCCAATCCCTAAATTCACAACATTGATATTACACCTGGACAGTGTAGGATCAACACAATATACAAACATTGTCGGAAAATATGAAAATTATTTGTATGAAGTTCAGAAACTGTTTGGCAAATCATGAATCATGCACATTATGTTCCTCAAACATTGACTCTACCCTCACAGATCTAAGAGGAAGTTGAGACTGAGACATGTCCGTCAATATAAATATAATTGTTCGTAATATATAAATCATGTACATGTATATTTCAGTTTGTCCATCTATAGCAAATTGTAACCACAGGAGATGTAGCAGTTCCAGTGACAATCACTGTCAATATTGCCATTATGAAATAATAGACAAACCTTACTTTCGGGGTTATACACGCCATTATGATGGCCAGATGAAGCAGTGTAAAAGTAAGTAAATAAGATGTAAAATTATATATCAGCAGCAATATATAGTTGAAACCATAAAACAAACTTTCTATTATAATTGTCAGAACCCTTTCTAGCTGACATGGTTTATAAGATATATGGTCAAACCTGAATTAAGAGGTTACGTTTGGGGGAAAAAAAGTGGCCTTATATTAGACAATTGACCTATTGAAAAAGGTTCAGTTCATATGAAATTTTTGATGACATGACAAGAAAAGGTGACATTTTAATACAAGTGGCTGCTTAATAGAGGTGACCACATGGGCAGGTTTGACTGCATGTATTTATCATTGAAATTTATAGTTATTACATAATGTAATTATCACTAGAAAATATTGAACATACTAAACAGGTAATTAGAAGTGGTAAATCAAAGAAAGACAGACAATAGAATGACCACATGAAAGAGGACAAACAATGATTTACAAAACTACACAAAGACTAAAGATCGAGCAATACGAACCCCAATAAAAACCAGGAGTGAACATGTGGGACCCGTCGTGTTGCAAATCTGTGATGAGTCATGAATATATTTATTATCAAAATGTACAAATCTTACATGATGCAATTATTAAAGCTAGGTTTCTCCTCCCTTAGGCTTACATGACATTAGCCGATTTTTGCTATCCTGTTCTCTTGCTCCCAAAGTCCTTTAAATTATATTTGGTTTTCCAATCTTTCGACTTTGAGAATAACTGATGAAGGTTATTCCAGAAACGAATCCTAAGCACCAAATTAGAAATCGTAGTCGGTCCATAAGCTATATAGAAAATGTTACACCTCTAAAACAACTTGGCCAATTTAACCGAACTTGGCTGGAATCATACTTCGGATATTTACTTTCAAAATTATATCTGATCACCCGGCCAATCATTCAAAATGACTGCTGTTACTATAAGTAGATCACAGAGATTAAACAATCTTACAGAGATACAAAAAAGGGACATTTTCCCACCAAATATGAATAGTAGTTCCATTGGCAATGTAAGGTAGACATATGCTACAGTTTTTATTTTAAATTTCTAAAACTACCCAACGACCTCACCTTCCATCCTAGATGGCCTCCATAACTATGAATTAACATTTCTTAAAATAGCCATGCAGAACTTCTTTGTTCTAAGATGGAAGTGGGTGATATTTAGCAATAGGTGCATGATAAATTATTCTATGGCAAATATTCCAGGTTTTTCTGGTATTCATAGTTCATTTAAAATCATTTAAAATCTTCTTCTCTGAAACCGATGGGCCAATAGAAATCAAACCAAAGTTGTTACAAGTTTGAATCTTGGGTGTTGATAGAAATTAAACATTGCTGCCAGGGCTAGTTATGTATTCTGAAATCTCAAAGATCTTCAAAATTAATAGATCCACACATGATACTAAAGTATATGTCTACCATACCAGGTAATAATAAATATTGATGTAGATATCACTGATCTGAGGATCACCATCTAATGATGAATTTCAGATTTTGTCTATGTTCGTCCCCTCTATTATCTGTAATTTAAAAATTTGCCCTTTTATCTCAGAAATGATTATTGTGATTCTAGTAGGAAAATCTAACTTATTTTTTTGAAGTGGAAGTTAGTAATGGAAATGCATTTCATAACAAAATCCACTAACCTTCATGTTTACAGTTGTTTTTCTTTTATGTACAACTAGACTGTGGTGCAATTAAGTTACTGATATATTCAAATTTGATGGCATTATGAATTTACTAATTTAAACAAGTGAAATGCTCACAAAAGTGTAAAATAAATCAGTAACCAGCTTGTGTTATGTCATCAGCGTTTCAGTTTATGCCATAACCATTTATTGTAAATGTGTTGGTGCAAATAAAATATTGTCTATTGTCTATTGTGTCCAATCAAATGTCTGGCAAACCATCCAGGAAGCTAACCTTTGTATTGTTGCTTGGTCCAATATTATTATTAACCCTTTCTGATTTTGCTTACGCTTGTACAGGTAGTGCATGCAGGTAGTTTACAGGTAGTACCTGCCTCATATCAAACTGAACTAGTGATTACAATACCACCATCACCTTTTCAGACCCTGCTATGTGCAACATATACATAGTAGTAGTAGTAAACATTATGTCTATGGTCACTAGTAAACCAAATTTCTATTTTCAGACAAAGTTGGTAAATAATTATACATGTATGTACATGTTGTACATAAGCATAAAGTTTTGCACATGTTTGCTCATCCAAGGATATCTAAGTGATTATCTTTGCGAGCTTTTCCAGGCAGTGTCTGTTTCATATTAATAAAAAATAACAACCATATATACCTACTTTGGAATATAATCACAGATTTAATATTTAAAATCTTCTTCTCTGAAACCTAGACTCCCAAGGCCCTGTTGATAAAATAAAAGAATTGTAAATATTTAATGGAAAAAGTTTATAGACTATTTAAATAGAAATTCTAATATGACACCGTGTTATCGTCAGTTTATATAATACTCAACAACAACACTTTTAGCGCAAATGCGGTAATGTTGTCAATTCGGCTATTCCGTGTACCCTCCCGCTGTGAAATTACAGTGACGACCGAGTGTAAACAAACAAAACACCGGCATATAACGTATTTTTAAAGTCCTTAAAAAAACCCAACATAATTTAAAAGTTTCTGTATAAAAGCCTACAAGGTCGTTTCCGTGAGGTCATACACAACAACTACACATACAAAAAAAATTCCGGAAAAAATACTTAAGACAACCATCTATCGACTTTGACTTTTGTAATTTATCGTCATCCTGTGACGTAGTTTACAAGGGACGCTGGTGATATTGACACAAGTTGGTTACTGATTTTTTTCTCGATTTTTTGAGTATTTTACTTGTTTAAGTAGCTAAATGCAAAATACCATCAAATTGGAAAGTATCAGTAACTTAATTACATCACCGTCTAGTTATCGATGAAGGAAAAAGTACTGTAAACAATACATGAAGGTTAGGTTGTTATTCATGCGTGACACACATCAATGGAATGTATGTGTGCGTACTGGGAATCCCCAACAAAGGTAAATTCAATGAATTTTAAAAACAAATGAAAAAAATCTTATAATATTATTACTCACACAATATAGAGTTTGATTTAATATATGTGCTCAAATTGCGCCGATTCCGTCATCATATGTGAAGGGGGCTAAACGGAACAGCCGTTGTATGACGGATTCTAAGGTGTCCTAAGGTCATAAAAATTACCGTATTTGTCCTATTAGAATCGAAATAATCCATGGCAGCCATTGTGTTATATTCATTTAACCATGGGCTGGGCCTTTATAATNCGATTATAAAGGCCCAGCCCATGGTTAAATGAATATAACACAATGGCTGCCATGGATTATTTCTTAATTGTTGTTGGAAAATAAGACATTGTTTTTATGCAATATATAACATGAAAAAATATTTAAAAGAATAAAAGTTTTGAATTTAGAAGTCAGTTTGGCCTTGTGAGTTTCGTCCCCTTTAAGTTAGAGTGGTAAAAGTAAAAGAGTAGCAAGAACTAATAGTCAGTGCATTATTTTTAACCAAAGTATGTTTACGAGTCTATAATCGGCAATCACAACAGCGTGCATTTTATAGGTCAAGAAAAGATGATTCCTATGGTACCGCAGTAGTTCCGAAAATCAGTCTATGGAGTGCTGTATCAAACATTAACAGCGGAAATATGATTCCCGGAAATCTGATAAATTATTGTTCAACATAATTAAACAAGAAAACGTTCTTAAAATTATTTGTTATTGATTTGTTCCAACTGTAAACACTCTCTACTTGTTGTCTGTTTGTTTATGTTCAAAACGAGGCCAAATGTAATTCCATTCCACCTATAAATAGATTCCCGCCGGTAGAAAAAAACTAGGCAGACATCATAAAATTTGACAGATGATTGTAAACGTGTAGGTTGGGACTCCACTATACCAAAATAGATCTGCTACCAGATGGTGCTGCAATAGCACAATCATGTGAAACGTAAATACCGCGGTATCATAGAACCCGCGGTACCATAGGAAGGGAGTATAACATAAAAAATGAATTTAAGTCATGAAAGTGGTTTTAAGAGGTGAAATTATGAATATTTGTATAGATCTTATTTTACTTGATGGGTATTGTATGTGTATAGGCAGATATATATATAACACAGCTCTTGACTAATGGGGTGCAAAAATTGCCCTCCCACTCCCCGGTTGATTGTGTTCTACATGTAATTTGGAAGAAAATGACATGAAAATGTTGGTTGGTATTTTTTCTAATGCATTGTATACATATGTGCCGAGGTGTAGAAAATTTCCCCAAAAAAGACGGGTGGGGAAATCCAAATAAAAAATAGGGTAGGAAGGTAGGTAGGAGAGATATTGGGACTTCAACAGTGCTTATTGAAAATCGCAAAAAATCTTTAGGGTAGGGTCTAGGGCCAGAGGTCTAGGGACTTAAAATAATTTAGAGCAGGTAATCATGAGCGAAGGGTCTAGGGACTTAAATTAATTTAGAGCCGGTAATCATGGAACACCAACACCACCTCCCCCAGATTTCATCTTTCCCAACTGCATGACCCTTGACCTCAAGTTATGTTTATTCTGACTTTTTCTGTAGAAATTCACACTTTTGTTAATTAATTTGCTCTCGTATCGTATGTCGCACAGCGTTCTATGTGTTCTATCTGAACAACTTGACCTTGATGTCAAGTAAACATGGTGTTATGTGATAAATGTTTGCATAATTTCGGAGAGGCGGAGCTTATTTTCTCCCCCTTTTTCTTCTTCAATTTTTTCAATATCGCCCCTTTAACTTGTGCATTTGAACTTACCAGTAGTAATTCCTACTTTAATTCCTATTGTAAGCATCTAAGCCTACGTAGTACACAATATTTGGCATTGGGGAATCAACTCAGCTAGCTTAAAAATTTTGAAAAAGTTTTTGACTCCAGGACATTGTCAACAACCAGTATTTCGCTGAAAGTACATCTGCTGACAAGCCACTACCGTCAACACAACCTAGACAGAAAAGCGATGATTGTTCTGTAGCCCCCGCGTGACGGTAGGCCAGCCCCTGTTGGACTTCTAGTGTTGAGTTGAGGCTGGAGAAGCTTAATCTAAAATCATTATACTTGGGGGAAAATGAATGAAATGTGAAAATTTCAAAAAGGTCGTTTTTTATTAAAGAAAGTTATTCACTGGTAATGCCAAGTTAATATCCCTATTCATTAAAATATTGAAGGTGAATCGCGTGGTTGGGGATGGATGGTGGATATTTTGAAATACTGCTTACAAACGAAGTTTACTACAACAGCAATGCACTAAGACTGACTATCAGAAAAAGTTATCTGATACATGTTTTCCCATGTTTCTGACTCATGATATTCGTGTGTGGTATTGTTTTGAAAAACCGCAGCATCCTGTAACTGAGATAAGTAAAAACTGAAAGTTGAATGTACTCGGTCTCTCTATAAACCACGATTAAACAAACAACTATAATCTTCTATTTATAGAAACACCCGACCACTGTACACAGAGGTGTAAATATATATAATGTTGATTTTTGTTCCTCAAATCAGGTTTTAAGCAAATACACAAAGTCCTATCTTGTGAGTCCTAAATCATACCGTGTGCAAACAAAGAATAAAACTCACAAAAAAGAAAATCAAGTATTTGAAATGTAATCCATCACAATGAATTTTTCCATGTACACCATATTGTAACTGTATAGAGTTGAGTAATAGTGATAATTTGCACACGACCCAGCATATTTGGATTCACAAGTGTTATTTTGATGCCCTGTTATCTAATAATAAATGTTTATAACTTCTCAAATATCTCCGGTTGTGAAATTTGGACAACATTATAATTATATAACACTGCGAAAATATAGAACAGAAAACAATTTAACAAACGATTATATTGAGAATTCAAGTGTGTGAAGGTTGATTGAACTAACATCTGTTGTTAATCATCTTTAAAGGTTCCGCACGTGTAATGCTATAACACTGTTGCATTACTTAATAATGTTTGTGTATGCATTTGTCAAACCCATTGTATGTATGCGGTTGAACAATAAAATTATTATTATTATTATTATTATTTCAGTCAGTCATGTGCATTGAAAAGAAAATCTTTATAAATAAATGTTTTCTTATATAACTACATTTTATATTTTTCGAAGCACATAATTTTTGGCATTGGGGAATCAACTCAGCTAGCTTAAAAATTTTGAAAAAGTTTTTGACTCCAGGACATTGTCAACAACCAGTATTCTTACAAAAGAAGTTTACTACAACAGCAATGCACTAAGACTGACTATCAGAAAAAGTTATCCGATACAGGTTTTCCCATGTTTCTGACTGATATTCGTGTGTGGTATTGTTTTGAAAAACCGCAGCATCCTGTAGCTGAGATAAGCAAAACTGAAAGTTGAATGTACTCGGTCTTTCTATAAACCGTGATTAAACAAACAACTATAATCTTCTATTATCTACTGTGTACACATAAATCAACATTCATCGATCTCCATCAGTTTTCCTGCGAAAAATGGATTAGTCTATTTGAAGTAGGGTCTAAGCCCTCAAATAAAAATAGTGTTCTATATTTGGTATAGCTTATTAGGATTAAACCATGCATAAGTTATAACAAAACATGTGAAAAATATGTGCAAGAAGTGAAAAAAGTGTATTTTACATTAATCGATGGATTTTAGCAACTTATAACATCCTGTTTCACCCCACTGAAACACATGGGAAATTCCGAAATTTCAGCGTTTCAGGTGCCCCAAAGGGTAAATTCTTGTCTTTAAACAGCATGATAGAAAGTCGTTAATGAAACATAAAGACAAACCTCTTTCAATTAAATTTGAAAGATTTTTTGTCATTGCAACCCCGTTCTCAGTTGCCTAACAGGAGTCCACAGGTCGTCCACGTGTCACAGTTTAGAATAATCCTTCAGGACCTCACAGTGACCCACTTTAGCACGTTCTACCAGTTAATTCTTAATAATGTTGTTTGAATATAGATAAAAAACAATACGGGCATTTTTATGTTTGTATGCACCACGGTCCTGTATGAATACATGAATTCACTAAGGAATGATGTTTGTAATTTGTTCGCCAATATGCATGTGTGAATTAAAATTATGTTATGAGATCTAACATTGTATTATTTATGTAGCCAATGAAGGACTTCATGTTAGAATTGTCAGTAACTGGCTCTGCTGCTGAAAATTATTTTTCAGTGTGACATCAAACACATCATGACGTTACTGATAATAAGTGATTAACGATGGTTTTTAAAACGAGAGGACTTTTCTCAGTCATCTCTCATCGAAGGGCTAAGCCCTGAGATGAGAGATGACTGAGAAACGTCCTCGAGTTTTAAAAAACATCTTTAATTATTTTATCGCTATTTTGTATTCATAATTAAATAATTTTTGTTGAGATACTGACATTTTTTTTTAAACACAATTAATATTTTATATCGTTAATCACTTAATTATCAAGAATTTGGTAATGTGACGTCATAACGTCAGATTAGCAAACAAGATACTACTATGTGCGTCCTTGACTACGCTTAGCAATTAGCGATAATTGGAATCATCTCATGCGCTTACGTGATATGAAATATATCGGTTTTAAACATCAAAGGGAAAATAAACAAAATAGCGATAAAAACAATGACGTCAGTGTTGAAGGTCATGACAATCATTATCACTAGTATCACAGCTCTATCGGACTCGCTGCTAAATACTTGCGATAATGTCGAACTTCATAACTGCCTTTATTATATATATATATAAAGGTGAGCAATACAGGCTCTTCAGAGCCACAGTATTAGTTATTGACAAAAAAATGGTAATACACACACACAAACAAAATGTATATCCCGAACAAGGCAGATAATTCTTTAGCAAGCTGAGAATGGAAAATTAACAAAGAACATGTACAAAAACAGATAGCAATATAGTGAAAGCAAGCAAGATCGATGAAAATAACACATACCGGTAAACAGAACAAGAACATAAACAAAATAAATGGCTATCTGTTAGTTAGTGGATGTAGTGTTATATATATCTATTGAATTAATTATAATTCTGATTTTATTTTTCTTCTTTATAATAGAGGCCTGTTCATGGAGATCAGACAGTACCAGATGCTATCCTGGAAATTGTACAAATGAAATAGTGGAATCATGTTCTTGTACATCTGGATTTGGTGGATATCAATGTGACACCAGTAAGGTTATATAATGAGCTATTCATACATAATATAAACATAATTATGGTAATTTTTCAACACATGTACTGGTAGTCAGATTATAAAACACAACGAACCTGGTGAAAAGTACAATTTTTTTTAACATGAATAAATGCATATCTAAAATTCTACAGTTTGATGGTATTGGCTACCTCCTAGTTAAGCACACAGTATTGAGAAGTAATATCAAATGTTGATAATCAGTCTGAGTTGATTGACATCCAGACTGTTGTTTCAGTAAACTAGCGCTTTAAAATCCGAACTTGGTGTCATAATCCGGTGCAAAATAAACATCATTATCATCATCAATTCATGAAAAAAGTAGCTAGTCCTTGTAGAAATATGCATGGAAGTGAAATATGTCATATGAATAAATATTTTCCTAAACAATCACTTAGTCAATTATAAAATTATTAAATGCCTTTACTATTTATAGCAAAAATCCTTTATATTTGGAAGATTTTACTGTATATCTTAGCAACCATATATATCAAAAGTTAATAATTATTTTAACATTTATTCTTACAGTCACAGAGGAGACGTCGATCCTTTATGTTGAAATAAAACTCCACAATCCTTCAAACGAGATTGTTACCACTCCTTCAGACCCTAATAACCCAGGACCACAACCAATACGATTTACCAATAAAGACAGTCTTAATGCAGCAGAAATAGAGATGCATGCAAAATTTGTAACATCCGGAACACCACCTAAACCAGAGGATGATCATTATATTACTGAATTCAAGTATGGAATTGTGTATGGAGAGATGAAATTTGAATACATTAAAAGTAAGATTTTTTTAAACAAGACACAATGAAATGTCTCTTAAAATTTTTAGAATATGGTTTATAGAATAGTAATATAACAAAAATTATATTTTAAAAAATCCACAAAAATTCCCATGACAGCTTCCATACATATCAAGTCGTTTTCATCTACTGGCAACTACAATAAATAACAAAACAATAAAGTCAGTTATCCCCATAATGTTTTCTGATCACTATAGTGAAACACTAAAAATCAGGTATTAAGAGCATGGATATATTATATTAATGAAACTTTAAGAAAATATAGAAGTATAAAAAAAATGGGACAACACAAACTCTGTCAGGATATTTCGAAGCACATTGAAATAAAACAATATTGACTTAAGTATTAGATGAATATTTCATATCAAAACTCACATTGTAGCTCACTTGACCCTTCCCAAAGAGTCATGTGAGATATTGTCGTCAAATGGCAATATTTTTATCCATATTTTAATATACAGTCAACCCTCAAAGATAACCAAGAAAAGCGTTAAGAAAACAAATTGTGTTTCACAAAGAATTATTAGCTCACCTGACCCAAAGGGTCATGTGAGCTTTTGTCATCACTTTGCGTCCGTCGTCATCGTCGTCGTTGTCGTCGTCCCCGTCTGTAAACTTTTCATACTTTCTTCTTCTTCTTTGAAACCACTGAACTGATTTGGACCAAATTTGGCAGAAATGTTTATTGAGAGGTCCTCTACTATATTTGTTATTTTGGTGCAGATCGGAAATCCAACATGGCCGCCAGGGCCAATAATGTGTTCTGATTGGTTGAAACTTTGAAAATCTTCTTGTCAGAAACTACTTAGCCGATGGAATTGTAACATTACAGAAATGATAACTGGATGGTCCTCTACTAAATTTGTTATTTTTGTGCCGATCGCATATCCAAGATGGCCGCCATGACTCGACTTAGTTTAACATTGGACCCTATGGGAATTTCACATTTTCATCTCTTTTTCTGAAACCACACAACAGATTTGAACCAATCTTGGCAGAAATGTTCATTAGATGGTCATATACAAGATTTTTGTTTTTGGCGCTGATCGGAAATCCAACATGGCTGCCAGGGCTCATAATGTGTTCTGATTGGTCGAAATTTTAAAAATCTT
>MJUT01049024.1:0-16263 GCA_002080005.1 Gigantidas platifrons | reverse complement strand
TACAGTTGTCCAGCAACAGAAGATTATCCAATCAACGTCAACTACATTTGTTCCAGAACTCGTGTTAACAGCAGCGACATCGCAATACCAACATTTAGTCATGCTGAAAAGTGTGTTTTACAATATTTTCAGTCAGGAATCAGCCAATCTTCAAAATGCCCCTAGTCTTTATCAAAACAATAAAATTCGCATAGAATATGTTTGATGCTATATTGATTGTATGACACGTTGGATTCATATTACTGGAACCTTGGCATTGTAATCGTATATTTCAGAAAAGTACCATACACTATATTGCAGAAGACGTATAACGTATTTAAACCATAATATACAGGGTGGGGGGGTGAATGTACGTCATAATTGGAAGCCATTTTGTGCCGCTTGAAGGTATGTTTTTACTCAAACACTTCGACGTGTTGCAAAAACGTTGTTAAGGTGTTTGAGAGTTTGACAACAAGTTTTTGAACGATGGACACAACGTTGTTTAACGGACATTTAGGGGCATTTGACGTACTATCACATTTAATGTTATCCTTACAATAACTAATGCTATAAGTAAAAACTTATCTTCAAGTGGCACAAAATGGCTTCAATTATGACATACTTTCACTCCCCTGATATAGAAATTCATATTTAATCCAAAAAAAAAAACAAAAAAAATCTGTCTCAATATGCAAACATATAATAAGTCTGGACTCTACTTTAAGTAATGGAATGTAAATGTTATCTCTAAAGAGCAATAATGTAGCTGATGGTTAGAATCCATGATAAAATGTATATAAAAACAATATATTAACAGTATGTAGAAATTCAAGATCACAGTCATGTGCTTTTGTTAGTTTTTCAACTTGGACAAACTTGTGCATTCTCAGATTTTGGTTCACTAATTTCGACTTACCCTCTTGCATGCATGTAGCATTAGTTCTTAATATTGGACAAACCCTGTGTATGCTCAGATGTTAGTTACAGTTTAGTATAGAATGGTTATTTTTAGAATTGATTATTGTTATTTGACTGCTGTATTTTATTATCATCGCCAAAATAACATCTGACCTAACATACTTTCCGTAAATTACCAGGTAGGAATGTCAAAGTTTTTAGAGTGGCTGAATTCAGAAAATTCAACATTTTAAGCCAGTGAAAGTGTTTGAAATCAATTATTCGTTATCTGTTTAACTTTAAAGTCTATAACTCGAATATTTGTATATTCAATGTTTGAATTCTCCTCATGGATTCTTACTGCACATTTGACTTTATTTGTAGACTTGTGTTCACAATAGAGGTACAGAATGGTGGATACCTTAAGTATATAAATAGAGAAAGTAACAATGTGTATAGAGTATCACTGAAAGGAAAGACGACAATTAGAAGTTATACAATACAGTGGGATTACATAGAACCATACTATACCTGTCTTCAGCAATATGGTACCAGTTGTGATGTTCCTCCTTTAGATTTAAAAGATGTTACTGATGAAGTTAGTTAAAAATTAGATTATTCTTTCAAATTCTAGACAAAGGTTGTTACATTTGCAATATTTCCAGATATTTCAGGGAAATGATTAAAAAAATATGTTTATTTGCATGATAGAGCAAATACCGTCAAATACAGTGAGACACAAGGGGTACAAAAAAGGATTTTAGAGGTAAACTCGTCCAAAAATGGTGTCCACTGATATGAAATGAATCAAAAACACAACTCACCCCTATGAGTACTATTACCATGATCCTTTCAGTTTATGATACACTTTACACTGTCAGGTGTACTTTGTTTATGGGTATAAACACTTGGGATTTGTAGTTGTGTAAACAATATGCAAAAAATATTAGCTACCTGTATATTATGTTCAAGAGATTTATAAAATGAGAACATGTAATTTTACTGATAAATTGCTCTTCTTTGCCGTGAAGTGTTCCTTGTTCACTAATGAAAATATCTTAAAAATGTGATACACCATGTGCACTAATACACCATTTAGTCCCATCAAAGAATAAGATACATTAAAGGTGTCATTCTATTTTTAGAATTCTATAGAACTTTTATGGAGACAATGGAGCGATGATTTAGCTGGAATTGAATTCTATGAATATGAAGTGTTTCATTTGGCACACGATGGGACGTTTCTGAAAGAAGCTGACAGGATGTTTTCAAGCAACAGAACACAACCTGAGGTAATGTACATTTTTTTATTTCAATAATTGTGGTAATGTGTGTATTTATTTCTGCCAAACGAGCAGAGTAATGTCTGTGTTTTAATGATTATTCTTTTTCCTAAGAGTAATAGTCTTTAACCAACAGATTCTACCGTCTTAGCTAGAAGTCAGTTAACTACAAACATCCACTGGTCCTGCTATTGTACTCTTAGTATGTAAATGAACATGACAGACAATCTAACTTTACACCATTTTTTTTTTTTTTTTTACAAATTATACAAATTAATGTAAAGGAACATCGCTTTTATTGCTGTTCTGCATTCATAGTTACATAGGTCTTCAGCAATATGGATGACTCTACTCACATCCTAAAAATGAGTGTGAAATGGTTCTTTGCCTGTTGTTGAGTGGTACTCACTCTTGACTTCTGTCGATGAACTTTACATCTGGGCTTCATTATCGTTTTAATGTTATTTGATGTATAGAATGTCAATATCCCAGATGGGGTACTAACCAAGAAATCAAAATATGGTGAAGTAATGATGCAATTGCTGTGAGCTTTGTAACCAAAGTCATATTGTGAGGTATACAAATACAGATAAAAAAAAACAACCACAGGGCTCCCATCAGGTAAATAGTAGGGTAATATTAGACAGTTTGATATAATTATATTAATTCCACCTTATATATGAATGTTGTCTTCTGATTGGTTGATAAATGGAGTATTTTTTTTTTAACAATTAAAGTTTTTTTATGCCCCCGCGACTATTGGTCGGGGGGAATATTGTTTTACCCCTGTCCGTCCGTCCATCCGTCCTTCCATCCTTCCATTCGTCACACTATAGATGTTTTCAGAAATCGGTGATTACCTACTTATCGTTCGTGGACACTAGGTGGTGTTACTATCGTCCGCCATTAAGAA
Source organism: Gigantidas platifrons (assembly GCA_002080005.1). Classification (NCBI taxonomy): domain Eukaryota; kingdom Metazoa; phylum Mollusca; class Bivalvia; order Mytilida; family Modiolidae; genus Gigantidas; species Gigantidas platifrons. The sequence goes on along the minus strand of MJUT01049024.1, from coordinate 13,188 downwards.
AGTACAACAATCGGTTGTTTACACTAGTTACGATTAATCAGTATTCATAATTGGATTAGATAAACACGCTTCAGTTGTTATTTTATGGCTCCTCATGAAACTTTTTTTTCAGATAAAGAAATTCGGATATTCAGATGTTTTAATTTGATAAAACTTCAATTCCTTTTCATCTTCACTACAGATCCCTATAAAGAAATTGACCGACAAAAAGTTTTAATTTGTTTTACAATTTAACACACAAAAAAAATAATAATAATAAAAGAGAATTGAAAAATGCACCTTAAGATGTCACATTCAAAGTTAAAGGGACATTAGCTACGATTTTGACCAAAAAAATTATATGTTTTGGAAATTGGTAAATAGCTTTAAAATGATGAAATAGAGGTAAGTATTTCACATTAAACAGCTAATCGAACCACTTTCCGCATTTTGAGAACGAAAATTACCATCGATTATTTATTTGTATTTTGTCGCTTATTAACTGCCAACTTGCATGGTTCGTTGTTCATACATATAATTAACACTGACTAAAATTTACAAAATATAAGAAATAAGTGCATTGTTGTACTGATTTGATGACGATTCGATCAAACTCCGTAAACAATGTTGATAATTAATAAGATGACGTCCATTTCTTTATCGATCTCAAAACACGAGCAGTTGCAGGCCTTTTCCCCGATGCACGTACATTTCATAACATTTATAAGTTACAGAAACACGTTTTATTAAGGCATCAATCATATCTGATAGTTTTTATGGGTAACAAAAATTTACGATTTGGCAGAGAATGCCCCTTTAAGTTCTTTCTTATCAGTTAGGCATACTTTTTATCATTATTACTGCACTTTAAGACTTATAAACATAGATACAAAATGCAACTATTTTGCGTTTTCGATTTTCAAGCCATCTTCCAAATTAGTTGTACTTAAAAAATAAATTTATATATATTTTTTTCTTATAAATGTGTATAAATATCTTCTATAAATATCAATTTCTTATCTAATTTTTATTCTTATTATGTAACAATATGGTCAGGTTGTTATTTTCATTGAATGGCATCTCAAAATAGATTGCTTCACAGTAGGGGGTCTTTCTGTATATTGGATACATCCTGTATATTACAAGACATTTTAACCTAATTCCGATCACCTAGAAAATATTCCTACGACATACATATTTTTTTATATAACCACAGTGATCGACCTTGCAAAGGACACAACTTGAAGACGGCTTGAAATTCGAAAATGCAAAATAGTTCCATTTTTTATCTATGTTTATAAAGTCTTCACTTTAAATCGTATAGTAATATTTTCAAAAAGCGTATATTATAATTTATATATTTACTTTTTAATTTCATACAAAATATTAATTTGATTACCCCTTTTTCTTATGCTTGAAAAGCAAAAAAAAAAGTGCATGCAGTAGGATTTATACTGATTTTGTATGGGGACAATAACGGTAATTAAAAAAAAAAAATAATACATACAAGGTAATTTATTTGTTGTCATTATATCTCTGTTTACAAATCACTTCACAGCAGTTGTTATCATTGAATTTCAAGCCGAAATAACAGTATATTGTGACACCTGTACTAGAGAAACCATACATTAGCGTATCAATAAACCCAGAGAACATAATATTTTTGTATATTACTAATGGCGGACACACTCGGAAGTCGATAATGGCCGCGCCCATGTTTTTAAGAATAAAAAGGTCTATAGTATGCATAGTTTGTCCCACTAACTCCTCCTACAGTTTTGGAGCTACAGCTTTAATATTTTGTAGGATGTTTATACACATAATGGAGGTGTGCATGTGCGCAGGATTTTGATTTTCATCAAATATTCTCAAAATGACAGGTAGTTGGACTTAGTCATTTTTTTCGTACTAGCTGCATAAAGGGAACATGGTTTGTCCCGCTAACTCCTCCTACAGTTTTGGAGCTACAGCTGTAATATTTTGTAGGATGTTTATACACATCGTGGAGGTGTGCATGTGCACAGGAATTTTATTTTCATCAAATATTCTCAAAATGACAGGTAGTCATTTTTTTCGTACTATCTGCATAAAGGAAACATGGTTTGTCTGGCTAACTCCTACATTTTTTTGAGCTGGACCTTTTATATTTTGTAGACAGTTATATTTAGTACCTACACTGAAGGTGTGCAAATGTTTTGGATTTTGACTTTCAACAATTTTTTACAAAATTATGGATGCATGAACTTGGACAGATTTTGCTAAATCCATATAGGATATATGGTTTATCTGGCTAACTCTTCCTACAGTTTTTGAGCTAGACCTTTTATATTTTGTAGACAGTTAGTACCAACACTGAAGGTGTGCATATGATATGGATTTTGATTTTCAACAATTTTTTACAAAATTATGCTTATATGAACTTAGCCACTGAAACCTGTTAACGTGTAAACAACGCTCCTTATACTTGCGGGTCCCTCCGGGCACTCCGGCTTCCTCCACCACTAAATCTGGCCGCCACGATATGGCTGAAATACTGCTGAAAATGGTGTTAAACCCCATTCAATCAATCAATCAATCGAACGTCACATTGTTAGGTACAGATTCATTTATTTTAGTCATTTCTGCTTGATGTTGAATAAGCAAAACATTGGTTTACCCTTTTGTAATTATAACCGTGGGGGCATTGTATGTGTCTTACAGACACAAACTAAGACACAAACCCCTTTTAAAGTCTATACATAAGTTTTCTACCCGATGAATAAAATACCATTCCTTCAAATTAAGCTATATTGAAAATCCATTTTGGCTCTTCAAGACGTTTTCTTAGCATTATACCCCTACACATTCCTCAGAACCAAGCCAAAAGTTAAGGTAGTAAATTGGAATTGGGATGAGGGGGGTAGAGGTGGATAAGGTTGAGACGGAGGCATTCAATTTTCTAGTTATTTTTTGCTTTTCCCCCATCACAGAGGTATTTGTCCTTGGGAATTCCACATAGCGTGGTAAAATAGTTTATGAAGTCACAGATGTAATTCCAAATTACTCAGGTTTCTTCTTCCAACCAAAGGCACTCAGGTACACTCTGTAATTTTCGTTATTTTCATTAAAATTAAATATTTTCCCTTTTAGTACCTCTATTCTAACCTTCTCTGTGCAGAATCACCTAATTTTGACGTATTTTTCACATTTTGATACAACCCATTTTTTCTATAGATATACTATAATATCAACCTGTGTAAAATACGTCAAAATTAGGTGATTCTGCACAGAGAAGGTTAGAATAGAGGCACTAAAAGGGAAACTATCTAATTTTAATGAAAATAAAGAAAATCACAGTGTACCCATGTGCCTGTGCTTTCAACCAACGATAAAGTAAAAAAAATGGCAGACGACAGTGTCAGCCATCCTATTGGATGTCACTTTGCATCAACCACAGATGATGAGATCTGTGATATCCTTATTGAAATTGATCAGGGATTATTGCATAGGCATAGTAAGTTTTAAAAGTCTCACTCTTGTTTATTTTCCGAGTTGAACACAATTGTAAAGAGAAATGGATCCTGAAGAGTATGAAAAAATATTTGGCTATTTAAGCGATAAAAAGTATCCAAATGACATAAAAGAATCAGAGAAAATAAGAATAAGAAAGATGTCATATAAATTTGTCATTGAAGGATCTGATTTATTCTATTTGGAAAAAGATAAATTAAATGACAATATGGTCAAAAAGTTATTAAATTAAATAAACCAAATTAATTATAAGTATTTGCTTTTCATTTAGCCGAAAGACCTAAATATATCTGTAATATTGTATGTAAATTCATATTTATTTTTAATACCATTTGGAATCTTACACCATTGCCTGCTAATTAATCAAATATTGGAGACAAACATGAAACTTTATCTAACAAAGAAACTAATAATTGTTTTTGTAATGTTCACTGCGAATCAAATTTCACTGTTGGTCGTGAAATAGATACCAGAACAAAGTTCACATAGGCGGAATAAATGTTCCTATGAAATATGTTCCAGGAACTAATTTTTCATTTAAAAAGTTCTGACAGAACAAATTTTCTGTGAAAAAGGTTCCGGCGGAACAAATTTCACGCCGGAACAAATATTTTGTTACAAATACATATGAACGCCAAGAGAAATCGATAACTGATGATGACGTAGTACATAGAGATAGTGAGGCTCTAGACAATAATGTATCATAGATAAAATTACTAAAAGAGTTGACAGATTCTCAAAACAAGTTCATTAAAGTTTCAAAATTTCTTTTGAGCTTGATAAAATTTATCATGAGGGCCCCAATAGTAAATGCTGCTCGTTAAATGCGCAGGGGCTAGGTGCGTCCGAAAAAACCCCCAACTATATACATTTGTAATACAACAAGGAGAGGAACTCACTTGCTTGCATTTTTTTAAGTGGTCGTGTTAAATTGATCGTAATTTTGGAACGCCTTAATATTTACTAAAAATGGTTTCACCAGTCGAAAGCCAAATAATTTTCCTTTCCAAAGAAACCCCAATTGTTAGTGTAGGCCTCCTAACTGCTGAGGTACCCTACACGAACCAAAACAAAATGGTGTGAAAATCTGAGGTCATACAAATATGCATGTGAGATTGCCAAATACATATCTCAATTCATCTGCATAATAATTTATGAGATATATCATCTTGTGTCATGCAAGTTTGTTCTCATGTTTATGGTATTTATCCTAAATCTATATTGAGAAGACAGTTCTCTATCTCTGTCTATATCATGGTAATTCTTTTGTTGGTTGATTGTTGACATGAAGCAACCCATGCACTTCATGCCATCCATATTTAAAGTACAATGAAGAATTTAATAGCACCCATTTGTACAATTTAAGTTTAATAAAAATTGAATAGTCTATTAACTTTAATTCATGTTTGTACAGAAAAGAAATAATTGACTATATATATATATACTACTTTTTATAGACAATTAAGTTTAATTGGCATATTACTCCCAGGTTGACTAAAGTCCTGCAACCTGAAACTGTAGATCTTAGCAGTAGCAGTCTATTTTTTTTCACAAAAGAGCTACGACTTTCATCCAGTGCCGTCTTAATGCATGGACAAGCAATCACAGGGCCCCCATGCTAATTTATGTATATTGTATTCAGCATGTTTTTTTAATATTTAAACACTGATTTTGTTGGAAGCACCAATACAATAAATGTATGCTTAATGTTATCGACATGTACAGTTTTATTCGTGTGAGTGGTTGTGTCAGGGTCCCAGTGCACTGCTTTGCAAGAGGACCTATAATGTTGTTAAGACGGCCCTACTTTCATCCTTCTGTAAACCTGTGGTATTGGTAGCTTAACAATAACAGTAAAAAATAGACTGTTAAGAGCTACTGTTACACAGCTATTATGCAACTCAGTCAAGGAAATATATTAATATTTCAGAGCAATTTTAATGTTACAATACCAGGGATGTATTCCATCATATTTACTGCTTTTGAGAAGGCTGGTAACTACAAGTCTACTAGATCTGTGTTCCTGTTTGATGATCAATCAATAGTAGAGACAACGTCAGGAACCAGAATGAACGTGACTGAAAGTACATCAGAGACAAATTACACCTGGGTAGTAACGGACACAAGTCAACTTCATGTTAAATGGCCTGGACGATTTATTAACGAAAGACATTATGTGAATGCATGGCTTGAACCAGTAGCAAACCATACTAGTATTGAGACAGTATATGATGACATCTTTGGTAGAAGGACTGTTCAGTGGTATACAAATATAAAAGGTATTCATTTGATCCATGCAAACAATTTGTTGTCAGTTTCACTCTAAGAAGAATTAGAAGATACCAAAGGGGTAATCAGAATCTGTAAATTGAAGGACAGACAACACAATGGTAAAAAAAAAAAAGGACAAAGGGACAAACAACAATAGACAAAACACTATACAGGAAACTAAAGATCGAGCAACACTAACCCCACTAAAAACCGATGTGAACTCAAGTGTTCTGGAAGGATAAGCAGTTCCTGCTCCACTAGTGGCACCAGTCATGTTAATCTAGTTACAAACCCGGGGATAAGTTATGAATGAGATAATTTGTGACACAGATATTCCATAACAGTTAATAACCAAGTCATGGTGGTGACCGTAAATCTTTCCAAGTGATGACTTCAACTTAACCAATAGGAACCCTTAAGCTTGGTTCAGTAGCTTCCTTGTTTGCAGCAACCGTCTATCAAGGAAATCCTGATAGGAACGACAAGCTCTGGAATATTGGATCAACTGAACGATATATACTCCATATGCAGGTGCTGCTGGAATGTTGCTTTAAAATAAGGGTTAGGGTGTATTATGCCACTTTCAACAATATTTTAGTTATATTGTAGCTGTCAGTTTTATTGGTGGAGGAAATTGTAGTATATGGGGGAAAACAACCGACCTATCGCAAGTCACTAACAAACTTTATCACATAATGTTGTATCGGGTACACCTCGTCATGATTGGGATCAGAACTCACAACTTAAGTGGTGATAGGCAATAAGGGTAATAACAAAATTACCAAACAGAGCAATCTTCTAAAGGGAAATTCAAAACTCATAAATCAATAAACAGACAAAATCAGTCAACAACCGGGAAACTGAAAAACTGCAATGGTCCTGACTTGGTACAGGCATTTCTAAAGAAATGGTGGATTGAATCAGATTTTACGGTGCCAACCTCTCGCTTCCATTACGGTTCAAAGGTTCCCGTTGTCACTAAAACAGCATTTACAACGATACTGGAAAAAACAGGCAAAATAGCAGTGTTGCACAGGTAGTTAAAATTAGTATCATATCATAGGCGCTTTTGGCACAGAATTACCACCCCCCTTTATTAACTTTCTGTTCAAGGTAAAATTTATCTCTACCAATAACAAGATACGTACACTGATACCTTTGTTCTCAGTTCTTCTTTGAGAAGCAACGCTGAATCAATTCTTTAATTCTAGATTTTAGTAGCGTATGTGTGATGGTGGTTATATAAAGTCGAGAAATCAAATGTTTTAATGCAGCTACAAACATATTGAGAACTTAATTTCTCCAGCAAGTCTTTTGAGTTTTAGAATATCTACTTTTGATTAATGCCACTTCTAGAAAAGCAGGTATCATTATATTTCTGAAGACCTGTTTTGACAGCTGTAAAAATAGAGTTAAACTTTTAAAAAGAGACTTGGTAGAATTATACTATTAATTGTATATGATTATTCTTATCGTATGAACAGGCTTTTAGGTTTGATATACCTCCATTTTCTTTATTTAGGTGTTGTAAAGTTTGATATCAATTATACAGTAACTGGACCGGATGTTTCGTCATTTCAATCCTTTAGCGACGTACCAGACATTTTACAGGAATTGGAGGTGATAGATGTCATGTGGCAAGATGGACAGAAGCTGGATATTACTGTCAGAGCAACCGACATTATAGGCGAATATACCGATGATACCATAACCATTTATAAAGACACAACGAATCCAGAAATAGAAAATCTATGGATCTCATACAGAAATAAGACTGATCTATTTGTTCAGCGTTTAGAAGATTTTACAACTATGACGTAAATAGAAGCTAAATTTAGTTAAATAGTTAAACAGGCATCAATTAGATTTAGAATAATTAGTGTTTAACACCACATTCAACAATACTTCAATTATATTATATTTGATGGTTATTTTGGTAGAGGAAAATTATTTAAAAACCATCAACCTTACATAGGTCAATGAAAATTTTGTATCAGGTTATATCAGTTATCAAAACAAACAATCACCTCTCAACTCAAATCATTGAACATAAAAATATACCACAACATATGATATTGGAAATCAAGGTCCTGGCTTGCAACAGGCATAAAAATATGGTAGAATTAAACTGGCTAATGGGACCCAACCCTACCCTCTTGGTAATTCACTAATTGGGTCTCAAACAGCAATACAGATGTACAAAAAGATCAAACCTGCACAGTACAAGTACACTTCACCAATATATGGGTAGAAATAGGTCTCATTGACAAATAACTTGAGGCGCATGAAACTGAATATAGCTCCAGCTTTATGTTTATATTGAAAATAATTAATAAAAATGATTTATATGAAGGAAAAACTGACAAGTGAATATGAGCAGCTCGTTTACCTATAAAAGTATGTTCGAATATGTTTAGAATGTAGGCATATGATCACCGGGTTTGTAACTAGATTAACACGATGGGTGTCACTAGCGGAGCAGGAACTGCTTGCCCTTCTGGAGCACATGAGTTCACCTCCGGTTTTTAGTAGGGTTCGTGTTACTCAATCTTTAGTTTTATATGTATGTGTTGTAGATCGTCGTTTGTCCTTTTGTACTTTTTCTTTTGGCCATTGTGTTGTCTGTTCTTCTTCGATATAAGGATTCTGGTTACCCCTTTGGTATCTTCAAACTCGTCTTGAAATATATAAAAGTAAGGTTGCAAACTATAAAGCTCAAACAATAATGGTTTAATAGAGTAACAACATTATATGTACTTTCTTATTGTACAAAAAGTTAATAATATGTGATTGGAAAGTACAAAAATGTATTGTATACAGTAGATCTTATTTTTTTGTAAGGTAAAATTAGATTTAAATTTTTTTAAATGTATCTCATATTGAAAATCTTGGATTCCTTAACGTGTCTCGATATGATTTTCGATTTTGCTAATGGCAAGAACTGGCAAAGACAAAATTAAATTTGATATTAAATAATGTGATTACTAGCTTTTCAAGAGAGGGCCGTTGATGCCACGATCATATACCTATCTCGACTAAAGATAATATATTGTAAGGTGTACTCGAAACAACTATATGTGATGTAATTGTCATTGACTTGAGACAGGTCGATGGTTTTTGTCCAGGTATGCCGCTTCACCTCATATTGAAAATTACCACGACTATATATGTAATCTAAATATGCAGTCCAACACCCATAATCCATTATAGTCTAGTCAAAATAACTTTTAAGATCAAACTAATTGCAACAAAAGCATCTTTTCTTGAATTCTTATCTATATGTATATCTAAATAACATATCAAAAATCGACAAAAATCGATCGGCTGAATTTTTCTTAAAATTGGTTTAAAAGTTATTATTGGTTTCCGTGTAATTTACATTACGTTTGGGCTGCCGCAGAAGAGAAGAGCGCATAAAAGGGAGATAATAAAATACAGCAGACAGAATTTCTCGACGTCTTTAAAGATTTTGCTGGTGCTGATGAGTATTTTAAAGAAATAAAAGGACGTTTTTCTTATAAGATAAAATCAATAATAGTGTACAATCCGTAGCAAATGACCAAAACGTGTTTATTCCTCTGAATTCAATGTTTTATGGAATAAATAACACCTTGTCCTTGGCTAATTCCTCGCTACTAAGTGTATTTTATTCAAAAGTTATACTCAAAAAGATTACAATTCCCTTGGTTAACATATAAAACAAATATAAACACTCTACAATGAATAAAAAGAATTACAAAAAAACCACATATCATGCTTTCCCCTTTTCAGGTGAAAAAAGTATGGAACGCCATTCGTGTCAACCAAAACATCGTATATATTTAGAAATATCGAAAGATTAGACGCATACAAGACAAAATAAATAACTTTTATACAAGATTCCTTCACATTATTGGTAATTGTTTAATAAATAACTATTTCATTATCTGAATAAACAATAAAGACTATTTTTCTTATCGGAATTTCTATATTTTAGGGGACGACCAGTTTATTCTGAGGGCTTGCGGAATTTTAGATAAATATTTTTAAATCTTTTTTATGGGTCAGAATAAGTATTGTTCAAAAGTTACAAGACAAGAAAAAAATTCTGTACACTAAAGATTATTTATTTTCAAGTTTTCGTCGGCAGAGAATATTGTTAAGCTCTCCATCTCAGCATAACATGGTGACTCACTTACTGTTGACTTATAATTAATTTCTCAAACTAATAAATATCAGCTGTTCGGCTTACTATTATAGTAGTTGACCGCATACTCAGTTCAATGGAAAGTATCCGAGTATTCGTTCAAAAGAAAATACCAAGCAGTCACTTTACAGGACAAACCGACAATCGTTGACATTGAAACGGGACAAATTTCATAGATCGATCCACAACTTCTATTCCAGCGATTCATTGTAGCGGCAGACAACATTTACGAGGACAAAGCAGAAATATTTGCATATGAACTGTCTAGTCAACCAAGTTCAATGTTTGATTCGTCTGGGTTTATGAGATCGGATCAAAAATCATGGAATCTTGGAGATTGTAGTGCTGAGTACAAGGAAAGTTCTTACAATCATGTAGATGACGGTGGATCATTGATGCATAAGATTCCTTGGAAATATGGGTCAACATTTGCAGAGATATGTCAAAAGTATGTGGAGTCTGTTAAGCTTCATGGTTCAGAATCTGTAATTGTGTATTTGATGAATATGCAAAGGATGCAACCAATTTAAGACGCACAAAGGCCATATTCGGAACAAAGGTGTCATTTACTGCAACAACACCTTTTAGATCTAAAATAAAGAAGCATTTTTGGCCAATAGCGAAAACAAACACAATTTTATCCTAATGCTAAGGAGAATAATGGATTCAAATGGCATTGAAACAAAGCAAGCACCATCAGATGCCGATTGATTTACTTATTGCTACAACAGCTGTACAATCGTCCATTACAAGACTTACCATACTCCTGGGAGAAGACACTGACTTGTTGATTCTATTATTGTACTATTACGAATGTGGATCCATGCAATTAATCTTTAGACCAAATCATGACAAAAAGACAGTGAAGTCAAAGATTTGGGACATTAGCAAAACTACTTGTGTTCTTGGACAGGAACCATGCAACGTCATACCAGTTATACATGCAATAAGTGGTTGTGATACTACTTCAGAGTTGTACGGTGTGGGGAAGTGAGCTGCCCTTAAGAAGTTCATGGATAGTCAGACACTGAAAGAACTGGGAGATGTATTTTTGAAGATTTCTCAGATGGAAGATATATTCAAATCTGGTGAAAGAATTATCACAAATTTGTATAGAGCCTTTTATTAGAGGCGTTCCTACCGAAAATCTCAATGTTCTGAGGTACAAGAAATTTGCAACCAAAGTTGTTACAAGCAGAGAGGTGATTCAAATCCATACACTTCCACCAACTACCGAGGCTGCTGTATATCATGACTTAAGGGTATACTATCAGGTTCAAATATGCCGGATCGGTGGACCAGAACTGGATGCCTGTGAATTCGGTGGGTTTATCAATAATGACAAGATGATGCCTATAAAGACAAAAAAATCGTCCAGCTCCTGAAAAACTTCTTTCCATTATACGTTGCAATTGTAAAACGAATAGCGAAACACGACGTTGTTCCTATAGAAAACACGGGTTGGAGTGTAATATTTCGTGTGGCGAATTTCGTGGGCAAAACTGTTTAAATTCCAAAAGCGTTGAAATGGGTGTGTTGGTAATTTGTACTTAACTATACATGTATCTAAATTATATGTTAATGCATAAAACTCGTGGTTGAAACTAAATCCGAAGCCAGATTTTTACGTGTAAATAAACTTATCAGCCAAGACTTAGCTTGAAGTAACTAATTTGAAGAAAACTCCTATTTCAGTTTTCAGTGATTTTTCATCGAAAACATTAACTTTATACAAAATTTTACAATTTCTAAAAGTAAACCAGATAGTTGTTTATAGAATTATGCATATTGGTTTAATTTGTTTTATTACTTTTACGATGAAATTAACATGTATCTACCTAATGTCGATTTTGTAATAAAAATTTGGAAAATTTCAGATTTCAACGATTTTCTATAAAAAAATGTTGTTTTTGCTCAAAATTCCTAAAAAAATTAAATGACAAATTCAATATTACTATTCAAAAGGATAATTTTGTCATTATTTTCGGATATTTAAAGCATCCATAATTCTTTTTTGAAATGATAAAAAGATATTATTTTTTTCCAATTTTCGACAATTTTTGTACAAAAACCAACATTTCCCCCCAAAATTTCTCGAAAACTAGCCGATAGATTTTTGTTGATTTTTGATATATTCAAAAGGATAGGGTAATGGATCAAAATATGAAGTATAGAAACCTTTTGTTGCAATTAGTTTGAGGTTAGGTGATTTTTAAAGCTAGATTGACTAGACTATTAGTCTACCCCAATCTTTATAAGTGTTGACTATAACAGACTTCAAACTGTTTTGATTTTGATATTTTATTTATAATTGTTCATAGATATTAGTTAAAAGATGACTTCTTTATTCAGTGAAATCTGTCTAAGCCGAAAGCTGAGTATAAGGGAATAAAGGAATACTGTACAAACCAAACATCTGTCTATTCTGAACATATTATCTTGTCACAGGTAAGTTGATTAAGACAGGTTTCACTCAACTACATTATTTTTTCTCAAAGAAGCTATTTGTAATTTTTTTTATAGATTTGAATGGGATGCCTTTGATTACCATAGTGGTATCCACAGTGTTCAGTGGAAACTGTATGATAACTATACTGGATCAGACGAGATTCATGGACAGTCACATATTCATGCTCAAGGAAATGTTGAAGTAAGTACTGATATTTGTGATATTATATGACAGTCACATATTCATGCTCAAGAAAATGTTGAAGTAAGTACTGATACTTGTGATATTATATGACAGTCGTTAGATTTACAATCTGATGATTAAATATGTCATTTTGAAAATATATTCGTTTATAATTCAAAAGAAAATAATAAACAAATCATGTTTTCATTTATGTAATGAAATCTTCAACATTATACTCTTTCTACATTATAGTTTTAAGGATTTTAATGTATGTTTCAAACATACATGATTTTATAAGACAGGGTAAGAGAGGACGCTGTGTATACACTATAAACTTTAATTTTATATTTAGAACATGACATCATGTGAGGAGGAGTACCAAGATTATCCCCGAGGACCTGATTGTTACTGCACGTTATATCATGGATGTTTCCACCGACACTTTCACATAAAACCACAAATTGTCAATGGTACAGGACTAACTCCAGGGAAGGATAAAGGAGTACATGACTCAGACTATTTTATTGAGATAACAATTGTCAATAAAGCGTTGTTAAAGTCAGTGTTCAGGAAGAAGGTAGGAATATTTACTGGGGATAACTATTGTCAA
>MJUT01049015.1:464127-475163 GCA_002080005.1 Gigantidas platifrons | reverse complement strand
TCTATTGTTTTTCTTAAATAATGGTTTGACCCGTGCTGATTGTAATTGATCGGGAACTATACCACTCGTTATTGATAAATTTACAATGAAATTGATGGGCTTTGTTAGTGTTGTAGCTGCATCTTTGACGAACCTTGCTGGAATGTCGTCTAACCCTGTGCTTTTAAATGAATTAAGATGACACAATTCCTTATATATAAAATCCTCGGACACAGGACTTATTTCAAGTTGTAATATATTGATATTAACTCTACTATAAAACTGTTGGAAAAGAGTAGAGGCTACGTGGAATATAATTGGAGATGGAGGCAACTTTTCAACAAGCTTCGATGCCACGGTTGTGAAAAAAATATTGAAAATGTTTGCGATGTCATTTAAATTATGACAATTTTGACCATCCACCTTCAGAACAACACAAGCATTGTTTTTTTGTTTTGAACTATAACCTAAAGTTTTCAGCTGTTCCCATATTTTTTTCGGAGCGTTTTTGTTTTCTTCAATTTTATTTGCGACGTATTCTTCTTTAGCCTTTTTTACATTTCTTTGTACCAAATTTCGCAATTTACAGTAATCCAAATATAAATGTTTACTACCTGTTTTTTTATATGATATTAAATATTGATCTCGTTTTCTAATATTATCTAAAATTTCTGAAGTCATCCATGGTTCGGAATTCTGTTTAATTTTTATTTCTTTATATGGAGCTATTGAATTTAAAGCAAGTGGTAATAGCAATGCCTATTAAATACATAATAGACATGAATTGGCATCTGGAGGTAATTGTTGACAGCAGTGTATTTTTTATGTCATTCGTACTGTAAATACAGTATTGATTTTATATATAATGTTAAATAACAACAAGTAAAACAGAAAACAGTCAATAAAAAATTACAATTATGAAATAAAATGAAAAACAAACAATATCACACTGAAATAAATAAATATCAAAGAAAAGTAATCAATAATAAATGAAGGAAATTAGTTTGGGAAAAAAAAACCCATTATCAATGTACAAACAAGAAATATATGAATCTCAAGCCATTTAATACAGTGCAAGACTGTAAATAACCACACATTTTATTTGAAAACAACAAAATGACAATATGCATTTGTACCATCACATGCAAAATGTAGCTATTACAAAATTATCACGTAGTGAGAATAGAAACAATGAACAACCTGTCTATTACGTTCTGCATTCGTGATACATCTCCATAGTCAGGTATTTGAGTAAATAAAATTAAACAATTCAAAACAAAACTCAACGGTGATACAGTGGTGAGCTTACTGGCCGCCTCAAATTTGTTAAATTGTTGGGTCGAGTCAGACTATGACATTGGTATTTGTTACTTCTCCGATTAACATGCAACATTAATAATAAAGAGCAAAGCATGTTTGGCTCGGGATCAGGGCAATGTATCCGATTAAAGCGGCATGTTTTAGTGAGGTAATGCTATAAAATCCCTGCATGTTGGTCTTTCACAAAACAAACATGATTATTATATCGTCGAATGTTACTTGCTCTATTAATATTTGCATTTGTACATTAGAAAATAATGGATTATTTTTCTTTGTAGATATATCCAAGATGTTAATAATATATAATAAATTATGAACAAATTATCGTTTTCGTTTTCGTATCTGTAACCTTATTTTGTGAATTGCCGGAGACGTTCATTACAAAACACAAGAAATGAAATATATCTCGCACTTTGTTATAATGATTTGACATACCGGGTATGTTCTGCTCTCGTATTTGATAATATATTTCTTAACCAACAGATTATACCTTGGTCCTCCGTAAAAAGTTTGAAGATAACAAAAGGTTAATCAGAAGTCGTATATTGAAGAATGACAGACAATACAATGGCCAAAAAGAAACAAAACGGAGAAGCGCGAGCAATTATCTACAAACTGTACACAAAGAAAACAATAGATTGGGCAAAACGAACCCCGATAAAAACTCAGATGCTCCGGTAGTCTAAGCAATCACTGCTCTTCTATGGGCACACGTCGAGTTATTATTTAACAAAACGAAAATCATCGCATATGGATATTGTTTTGGGCAGTAGTATATGTAAATATCAGATATCATTAATGAAATATGTACCACCCACAGAACAAATAGTAGTGGTGACAAACTAAACATCGTTTAACAGCAAGCGGGAATTATAGTGGATTACACAACAAGCAATAAAAACGCGAAAATATGTAATATGACGATCTGAACAACACGAACCGAATTGTAATTTAGCTACAATGAATTTGTAAGTTTGTAGCGTGTTTGTTACTGTGACATAGTGTCAGTGTGTTTTATTTATTGACCATTCCCGTTTAACGATAGTTCTTTCATATTATCTGAAACGGTTCAACATACAATGTAGCTATTGCCAGCCCTTTCCTGTTCTCCAAACGGTAGGTACCTGTTGACCACACTTTTCTGTTCTCGAAACCAGTTCGAAATACCTATTTGGCAACCTTTGCCTGTCATCTGGAACAGTTAGATATACATATGGACAACCACTTCCTCTCCGCGGAAGAGGATGACATACATATTGACATCCCTTTTTTATCCTCCGAAACAATTAAACATGCACATCCACAGCTCTTTCTGTGCCCTGGATTAGCTTAGAATAACTATCGAGTCCTTTCATGTGGTACAAAAGAGATATCCTTACATATCGATAGTTTTTACCAATTCTTCTGATTCGACATGAACAGAGACAAGACATTTTAATCAAACTGTAGAAGAAGGATATGTATGTACAATACTAGTATGTTGTCCAAGCATTCGTTCTGTTGCTTTGTTTTACTTAAGATTTTGTTGGATTTTCTTCCCAACCAAATACTCGTAGATAAAAAAAAAACACCAAAAACAAATAAACAAACAGACAAAAGCAACAAATAAGCAAAACAAAAACACAAAACAAAACAAATAACAAAAACAAACAAACTACATTTCCGCTGATTTATGATGTTATGGACATTGTGTATCAGAATAATATGTCAGATCAGAGATAGTATTCAAGTTGAGTCAGAATTATAATGCTGATTTTAACACTATCAAATTTAATTTGGCTTTTTGGAATTTTAGTAGTTAATTTAATCAAGTGTTAATGATTGCTTCATCCGCAAATGAGAGGTCGCATATATTTAATCTCATTCATAGCTCAAATCTTGTGAAAATTAAACTTTATATTTAATGGTTTGGATTGCATAAAATCAAAAATATACAATCATTGCCTATTGATACAGTCAATACATAGAGATTATCACATGGCCTTTTTCATATCAGACCCTTATATATCAACCAGAGAGCTATGCTGTTCGAGGGCTGATATCAGGACCAAGGTTTCATGAGATATCTGATATGAAAAAGTCGATGTTATGATAATTTTTATCATAAACTTGGCATTGCTATGTTAATTATTGTAGAATATTCTAGTAACAGAAAGATACAACCAACAATCAATTAAGTTTCTATACTTTAATAAAGTAACAAACATTACTTAGTAGTATATACAATTTCACATATCAAATTAATAAATTACAACTGGCCTGTCTGTCAATGTTCAATATAGAAACTATGGCTCAAAATTTGATTTGTTAGGCTACAATTCCACATTTTTCAAACAAATTTCAAAAAGGTAAAACATGCTATTTGTCTCCTTTGGAGGGACGCTGTTTCAGCAGGTCGTCGGCATACTAATGGGTACGAATTGTGCCCCTCTTCTATCCGATTTATTTTTATACTTATATGATTCGGAGTTACTTCAAAAGCGTGTAAAAGATAAGAAGATTCATGCAGCTAGAACCTTTAATTTCACATACAGGTATATTGATGACGTTTTATCTATCAATAATTCTAGCTAACCACAGATCCTTCATGACCTCTTTAAACGTTCCCTCTGGTAAAGAGTCTGAGGATTTACCCTATTTGTATTGGATACCTAAGCTCCATAAGACACCATAAAAAGAAAGGTACATAGCGGGATCATCAGCTTGTTCGACGAAATAATTGTCTATTCACCTGAAAAAGATTCTGTCTGCAGTAAAAGAGGGACAAAAGAAATATTGTGAAACTGTTTACTCGCGTAGTGGCATAAATCACATGTAGATTTTGAAAAACTCTAAAGATCTTTTGGATGATCTTAAATCAAGATCTTTCTCTCAGCTGTCCCCATCAAAACTTTTTCAACTCTGTATATCACTCTACCGCTTAAAAGAAACCATTCACAAAGTTTTCAGTCATAGACACGATGGCTCAAAATATGTTGTATTAGGCTACAATTCAACATATTTTTGAAACAAAATTCAAAAAGGTAAAACATGCTACTCCGAGGAACAAGTAATCAGTATGCTGGAGTCCCTCATCGATAATATATTTGTCTCCTTTGGAGGGGCACTGTTTCAGCAGGTCGTCGTCATATCAATGGGTTCGAATTGTGCCCCTCTCCTAGCCGATTTATTTCTATACTCATATCATTCGGAGTTTCTTCAAAAGCTTGTAAAAGATAAGAAGATTCATGAAGCCAGAACCTTTAATTTCACATACAGGTGTATTGATGACGTTTTATCTATCAATAATTCTAGATTTGCTGCATTTCTTCCATTGATATATCCCCCATAGCTGAAAATTAAAGAGACCACAGATACTGCTTCTTTCGCATCATTTTTGGACTTATACCTCGAATTTGACGACAGTGGTCAACTCAGTACTAAAATTTATGATAAACGAGACGACTTCAATTTTAAAATCATAAATTTTCCAAATATGTGCAGCAATATACCAGCTTCTCCTGCATATGGTGTTTACATCTCGCAATTGATTCGCTATGCAAGGGCCAGTAGCAATTATTCTGATTTTCTGAAACGTCATCTTTATCTGAGAAACCGGATACTGGACCAGGGCTATACAAAGATTCGCCTTATTCGATCTCTTAAAAAGTTTATCCTCCGATAAAAAGATATTGTCGAAATATATTCTGTCTCTGCAGAGACGATAATAAACAATGGATTTTCATAAAGTGAAAATGTATAAAGATAAGGAATTCAACAAAAATGACGTAAAGGTGTTTTTGACATTTACTTTCGTAGTTAAAATATTCAGGTGACACGTGGTTGTTGATGGAGATGGTTCACGATAGATGTTCCACCCTCCTCACTGAATTTAGTACTGCGTTGATTATTATTTTACTTATGTTTGATCCAGTTTTGATATAAATACTGTTATAGTGACAGCCGGAACCTCTGAACCGTAATGAAAGCGGGAGGTTTGGCGCCTTAAAATCTGATTCAACCCACCATTTCTTTGAAAATGCCTGTACCAAGTCAGGGTCATTACGGTTTTCACATTTTCCCGGTTGTTGACTGATTTTGTCTGTTTATATACTTATGAGTTTTGACTTTCCCTTTGGAAGATTGTTCGGAGTTCGATTATTTTGTTATTATTCTTATTTCCTACTAAATAAATGTTCGTTTTCTTTCCAGTATAATAGTTCGATCCTTTCCGATTGCTATGGAAAGGAATTCCCGTTGAATTAAAATATCCTTTAGTTAAAATCCACAAAGTTTCCAAATATTGTCCGTTGAAATTGCTAATAGTTCAATGTTCAAGTCACTTGTCTTCACTCAGTAAATATATTCAAATACAATGCTATAGATTCCAGCTGTTATATAAATTCTAAATTTCAGACTGACTGTTCTTAAATTTGCTATTACTTATAAACTGATTTAATTATATTCTAAAGTTTTCCAAAATGTGTGACTTTGGTTAAATAAATAAACAATATGTAGAAATATCTAGAACATATAAAAAGTCAAGATCAAAATTAAAATTTGAAAACAAAAATCTTGTACAGGTATTTATATGGGTTAGGGTCATGGGTTGGGTGTTTAATGCCACTTTTAACAAATTTTTTTAGCTATATCATGGTGGTCAGTTTTATTGGTGGATGAAACCGGTGTACCCAGAGAAAACCAACTAAGTCGGCAAACAGGAAGTAGGAATATGACAGGTCCAAAAACGCTACCCACAATATGGCATACCTATATGTGACCAAATATCAGATTTCTGCCGTCATTAGTTACTGAGACAAATGCGACGAAAAATATCTTGGACGGACGGACGGACGGACGGACGGACGGACGGAGGTAAAACAGTATACCCCTCCCCCTTCGGGGAGCGGGGATATAATTAAGGGAGTTGGTCCAACGGTGTTTCATAAAAAAGAATGGCAAACGTAGATACAAATACCTTGTGCTAGGAAGGGAAATATCTTAATTTGTGAAAAACCACTTTGATTCTACCAAAAAGTTCTCTGAAACTGATATCATCAATATGCGCGAGTTTTTGATTGAGAACATATTTGTTATCCTTAGTGGACGTGTTTTTAAAAGACAGTCGGCATATCTATTGGTACAAACTATGCTCTTCTCGCCGACTTGTTCCTTTATTCGTATGAGGCATACTTCATATAGGGGCTTCTCAAGAGAAACGAAAAGAAGCTAGCCCGATCCTTTAATTTCACGTTCCGCTATATAGATGATGTCCTTTCACTAAATAAATCTAGGTTTGGTGATGTCGTTGATCGCATCTATCCCATTGAGCTTGAAATAAAGGATACCACAGATACAGATAGGTTTGCTTCATACACCTCGAAATTGACAGTCAGGGGCGGATAAGAACGAAACTTTACGACAAAAGATGAATTTTCCCATTGTGAACTTTCCATTCATATGTAGCAACATTCCGGCACCACCTGCCTATGGAGTATATATCTCTCAGTTGATAAGATATTCCAGAGATTGTGGTTCCTATCAGGATTTCCTTGATAGAGTATTGCTGCTAACAGAGGAGCTACTGAAACAAGGATTCCTCTTGGTTAAGTTGAAGTCATCACTTATGGTCGCTACCATGACTTGGTTGACCGTTATGGAATATTTTTGTCACAGATGATCACGGATATGTTCCATTTGTCGTAAACACTTCCCGATCCTTTTCTCATTCATGACGTGTCACCGGGTTTGTAACTAAGGTAATCGGACGGGTATCACTAGTGGAGGAGGAACTACTTACCGTTCCGGAGCACATGAGGTCAACCCCGGTTTTTAGTGGGGTTCGTGTTACTCGATCTGAAGTGTTATATGTTTGTTTGTAAATCGTTGTTTGTCCTTTTGTACTTTTTCTTTTGGCTATTGTGTTCTCTGTTCTTCTTCGATATACGGATTCTGATTACCCCTTTCAAACTCTTCTTCTATTTATTTTTCATTAAGTTAGCGAAAACAGTGTCAGTTCTAGTTCATTAAACAATGTTCCTCTTGTTATTCTTAATCCCATTACATTATTTTTTATACGGTTGATTTAAGTATGGGGCGTAACAAGGCATCTTCGACACCATGAAATGCATGACTATGTCAATTGTATTGGCATACAATCGCAGTGATGGATAGCTACATATTATAACTAAACATTAATACGAGGCTACGATGTATTACGGATGACCAGTATATATTAGAAGGAAAATGTCCGCCATTTTCAACAATATTTCAGTTATATCGTGGAGGTAAGTTTTATTGGTGGAGGAAACCGGAGAAAACCACCGACCTAGCGCAAGTCACTGACAAACTTTATCACATAATGTTGCATCGAGTACACCTCGCATGAGCTGGATTCGAACTCGCAACGTCAGTAGTGATAGGCACTGATTGCATAAGTAGTTATGCACTGATTGCATAAGTAGTTATAAATCTAACTACCATACGACCACGACCACGACGTCTCCTCCGCCTTATTTACCTGCATGGAGGATGACGCAAATGTTTATGTATCCATCAATTTTGCACCTTCGTTTATAACGGATATTCAAGCAGGCATGACATTTATATACTATGCTAATTGCACGTACCCTTTTCGGTTGTGTATTACTTTATGGATCACATTTGGTTTTTTTCGTCTGCACATGTCACGAAACAGGAAATAAGCAAAGAGAGAAACTATTTTGGCTTGAAATATAACAAGACAGACAATTCTTACCACAGCCGTAATAGGAAAGGTAAAACCACAGAAATGAAATTGCATAACAACAGTTAAAAAAAAACAACAGGTTTATGCTAATTTTCTTTCTTAAATTTCAATATATATCAAGAAAAAATAATGTTGTGTTATTAGAGCTTTAAGAATAGTTCAAAAATAATATATCATTAAAATAATAAAATTATTACATCTGAACAGTACAATTGACCAAAAGCAACTTGTAATTCTAAAAAAAATAGCACACACCAAGGAAAAAAACTGGTCTTTGTGTAGGAAATATAAATTCACAATTGGATAAATCTGGCTTTAGATGGTAAAACTGTGGAAAGCTAATGTGCCTTCTGGCAAAACATGTTTTCTCTAATCAGTTTGGTTGATATTTGTCTTTTAATTGCGTAATAACATAAAAGTACGTGTATTATGATGACCTATAACATTTTCTAAAACTATTCTATTGAAATAAACAGACAAATCACCAAAGTGTGTGTATTTTTGATATTTAAGTAGATTACTATAAATTGTTACTTTCCATGTACTGATCTAGTGAACATGTTAACGTGCAATGGCAAGCCACTACATTAATGGCGATCATTTTAAAAATAATTGTAAACCCTTATTGTCAAGTATATATTATATAGTATGTGATTCATTTCTTATAATGCATATTTCTTGGTACAATCTTCTAATGTACTACGGTATTGGTGCATGTATAATACGCTTTTATTCAATGTCTGGTTGATTAAATAAAAAATCAGCACTAAAACATTATCGAATTATTTTTACCGCAAAAATATATGAATGCCTGATTAAATTTGTTAAGAAACAGAGCAGTGATACCATTCCTAACCATCTTTACTCATCAGAAGCCGATCCAAGTGGTCTTTTTCGTGAATTCGCTGATTAATGTTAATGGAACAAAATCAACAAAATCAAATTTAGAAAACATAAGCTGTGGTGTATAACAGGGAAGCATCCTGCGGTTTTTAATGTACCCTGTTCAAATATATCTACTATTGCTTTGTAATCCACTTTAAAATATAGCACTATGCAAAGCACATGGCCTGGTAATAATTATAGAATGAGTCGAGTAGATCCAAGTCGTAACCTCTGACAGTAATAACTTGTGTATCACCTATCATCTGCTTTTGTGTAATGCGTATACATTATCTACTCATTTTGTCATCTTATAATAATGATGTGTAAATAATTGATGCTCTTGTAGCGCAATCTACTGCACCTGAGTTTATTGAATAAAGTTGAAAAGTTGAAAGTTGAGACCTTACTTTTCCCTTATTATATCAATGACATGTCCATTAGCATAGCTCAGACTGTAAACTTTTACTATATGAAGATGACAGTACGATTATGTTTTCTCGTAAACTTTTGGAATTTATCTCTCAAAAACTCGGTAAAGAACTGGAATCAGATAGTGAATGGCTTATCGACAACAAGTTTTCTCTACACATGGGTAAAGCTGAATACATTCTTTAGCGAAAATTACAACCATAACTGAATTTAGAAGTAATTGTAACAGTCATCGAATAAATCGCAAAGTAGTATTAAATATTTATGTTTGGTTTTATGGTGTTTAACGCCACTTTCAACAATATTTCAGTTATATTGTGGCGTTAAATATTTAGACATTGACATACAATGCTGGTATATATCAAGCTTTGAAAAGACAAATTACAAGTGGCACTAAACAAAACAGTTCGTTTTATTAAAAGTATGAACCCAAGAACTATATCAAATACACAGAACTATCTAATTTAGGATTTTTAAATGTTGAAGATATGTTGAAACAGTGTTGTTCTAATCATGCTCACAAGATCTTCAATAATGCATGTCCCTCTTATTTGAAAAATAATTCATTAAAAATTAACGAATGTTTTAACTATCTAACGACTGAAATTAAAGGCATCGAATCAACAACATTTTATTACAATGCAATTCAGGATTGGAACTTACTACATGTTTGGATCGAATCCATTGTTTGAGAAAGAAGTTAAATGTCACTTGAAATGTACCAGTCAGATGTGCGATTTCATATAAATAGAACTTATTTTAAATGATTAACTATCAATTCTTATTTAAGTAATCCTACATTCCAGCTCGTTGAGTATTGACCTTAAGTACCCATTTAAGCTATTTCAACAAATGCAGTGATCAAGTAAAACTCATTTATATATAACGAATTTCTCGTGCTTCATTAAAAATATGTTCGTAGTATCCAAATTTCTTATCCTGAACATAAATTAATAAGTAAGTAAAGGACTAGCAATAAATTCGTTTCAACGGACAATTCGCTATATTAGTGTTCGTGATTACCACGTTTTATTGATATGTTCTTTTGTTTTTTTTTGTTTGTTTTTTTTTGGGTGTTGAATACAGTTTTAATTTAATTTAAACCCTCTGTTCAATGAAAACAGGAGCCGTGGTGGACGTGATTGTATGGTAGTTGGATTTACAACTAATGCCTATCACCACTGATGCTGCGAGTTCGAATCTTGATCAGAGCGAGGTGTACAACATTATGTGTTAAAGTTTGTCAGCGACTTGCGACAGGTCGGTGGTTTTCTCTGGGTCCTTCGGATATAACTTAAATATTGTTGAAAGTGGTGTTAAACACCACCAAACAAACAAACAAACAATGAAAACAACTAATATGCGTTATGTTTTTACAACAATTGAATTGTTATAAAGCATTCATTTTTATTCCTATTGATATTAAGCGGAGGAAAGTTGTCGGAAGAGCTATCAGTCTGAAGGTAAAACAAACCAATGTGGACATTCCTTAGTAAATAGGATTTATCCCCCTGAATCATTTACCAGGCTCAAGCTAGCGACCAATAGCTAACAACCATCATTGGTAAATAGGTTTTATCTCCCCTGAATTAGTTACAAAAATCCGACAACCAGGGCTGTGAATTCCTGCAATGTTATATGATATATACATTTGTACCATATATGTAACGTAATGTTATTTATTTTGTTTTTTTCA
>MJUT01049015.1:423370-449652 GCA_002080005.1 Gigantidas platifrons | reverse complement strand
CTTTTCAGGCCTGTTTCGCAGCGAGTACAAATGAATTTTATATTTAACGACAATGTACGTAGTTTGTGTTTATCCTGCAATGTAAAAAAAAGTCGGAAAATTTGTCAGATTTAAACAAAAACGACAGAAAACGTCTTTCCTCGCCTTTCATAAATGTTGTCAAGGGTGTCTTCTTCGTAGTCCTCGTTACATTAGTACTAGTTTCTTACTTGTCTGCGCCCTCCGCTCTATACATTGCTACAGGGTACCAGGAAAGTTTATTCGTAGGCTGAAAAGTTTATTCGTCTAGATTACAAAAGTTTATTCGTATAGTACGAGTAAAGCAACAATTTATTCGCATAGCCTATTTGTACAGCAAATGTGCTGATTGCAGGATAAATATACAATATACGTACATTGTCGGTAAATATAAAATTTATTTGTAAGAGCTTTAGCAAAAGGCAGAATAGCGAGCCTTAGGCGAGCTTTTCAGGCCTGTTTCGCAGCGAGTACAAATGAATTTGATATTTAACTACAATGTACATATTTTGTGTTTATCCTGCAATGTCAAAAAAGTCGGAAAACTTGCCAGATTTAAACAAAAACGACAGAAACAAGCGTCATTCCCCGCCTTTCATAAATGTTGTCAATGGTGTCTTCTTCGTAGTCCGCGTTACATTAGTACTGGTTTCTTACTTGTCTGCGCCCTCCACTCTATACATTGCTACACATACCAGGAAAGTGTATTCGTAGGCTGAAAAGTTTATTCGTAGGCTGAAAAGTTTATTCGTCTAGTACGAAAAGTTTATTCGTCTAGTACGAAAAGTTTATTCGTCTAGTACGAATAAAGCAAAAATTTATTCGTATAGCATATTTGTACAGCAAAAGTACTGATTGTAGGATAAAAAGCAATATTTATTTCAATTCTTCTATATTTCTTTACAGGTTTCAAAAACATTTAATCTGATCGTATGGTAATTGCATTTTTAACTACCTGTGCAACCAATGCCTATTACCACGAGGTATACTCCGGATACAACATTATGTGACAAAGTTTGTCAGTGACTTGCGACATGTCTGTGGTTTTCTCCTTGTACTCCGGTTTCCTCCACCAATAAAACTGACCTCTAAGATATAACTGAAATATTGTTGAAAGTGGCGTTAAACATCATAAACACAAACCTATAAACCTTACATGCATTCTGATTTTAATTTTGATCTTAATCTGAAATTAATTGTCTTGTTGTTCAAGCGATTGGATGAATTGAATTGTACAAAGCACTCCTCTTGATTGGAATATTCGACATATTTGAAAAAGCATATATGGGTCATTATCAAAATACACGCACTTTTTCCTGTTCATATTTTGGTGACATCAAATATTTTCGTTCCCGTTTTGCTTTAGCCTATTAGTTTTTCCCACATTACAATGACATATTCACATAATATGCAGTCGGGAAAACCACTATGAAACAAAATATTTCTAGATATGTAGCAGCCCCTAATACCTTTCAGTCCGTGGTGTTACCAACATAAAATTATTCTTTTTAGGAAAATGAAAAATAATTTTTATGTAAAAAGTGTTTACATGGACATTATGCATAATGTAAGATATTTTCTTTGGAGCAATAGTTTTTTTTTCACAATATTTGGATATGTAGTTGTGGAATACCATTTAAGCTGCATTTTGAAACAAACAAGTTTTCATAATTGTATTTTGTTTCACTTTATATAAAGAAAATATGACTTATACATAGTTATCAAAGTCTGGATTTAGATGGTAAAACTATAGAGAGCTGATGTGCCTTCATGCAAAACATATTTTCTCCAATCAGTTTGGTTGATATTGGTCATTTAATTGCGTAATAACAGAAAAGTACGTGTTTTTTTATAATGACCCATATATGGTATATCAACATACCAATTATTGTGTGATTATGGCATATGATTTAATATGAAATGAAAGTTTAAACTGTGTTTCATCTTAATGTCTATTTCATGTTGTTGGAATTTGAGTTTGAATTTTGGTGTTTAACTTTCAGCAATATTTCAGCTATATCATGGCGACCAGTTTTGGTGGTGGAGGAAGCCGGAGTACCCGGAGAGAACCACCGACCCTGGGCAAGCAACTTGTAAAATTTATCACTTGCGGCTGCTAGTCGAGTGCACCCTTTTTGTAACTTACAAAGCTGGGAGCGAACCCACGCCGTATTGGTGATAAGCTTGTATGAGTAGTTAGATCCAACGACCTAATTCATTGAGCCACACGGGCCCCTTCATGTTGTTGGTGTATACGCTTATCAAGCTACCATATGTTTAAGAGTTCGTATCAATAAGCACCATCAGGCCACTTAAGAATCCGAAGTGTATTTTCACTCTTATAACACAAAATACCCCACAAGTCAAATGACAAGATGTGAAATTGCTCAGTCACAGTGGCATGTATCACCAGTACTGTGGTCAATACATTGGAATCATACCGGTAGTATTTGAATACATGTAATACATTAACTATGGGAAATCATTGCGGTAAAAATAAGGTATTACTCTCAGATATAGATTTTTTAGTTGGGTGGGTTTGACTGAAGGCTTGGATATTTGTTCTGTCTGTTCTTCAGTGTTTGGTATTTAAAAATGTATTTAGCACGAATTTAATTTTGGTTTCCTTGATGGTCAAAGATTAGGAAGCAGTCAAAATTTTACTACCGAATGTCGGTATGTGCTCAATATATTTGTTGACATTGCAATCGAATGCAGTGATAATGTGAGTGTTTAACGCCACAATTTACAATATTTCAGATATGTCGTGGCGGCTTTTTACAATATTTCAGTTATGTCGTGGTGGTAAGTTTTATTGGTGGTTGAAACAGGAGTATCCAAACAAAATCACCGACCTGTCTGTATTTTTAATATAGATACATACATTTTGTAAGTTATTTATCATTAATTTAATTTGTTTTCTTTTTAATATGCGATTGGCATACTGAAGTACATTTGACGTTTCTATTGACCAGTTTATTTGATTCGTAATTACTAATACACAACCATGAACGACATGTTTGTGAAGTTTGTACCCCGCACCGCGGGAAAACTAGGATCTATTTATAGCCATTGTTTTGTTCGAAAAGGTTTCTATGACAGTACAGCCTAGCTTTAATATACACAAATATATTGTTATTATTGCTACTAATGTTGATAGTAAATAAGACACATCAAACACAGAAATACATGACAGAAACGGTGCACATACTTATTTAAAACTGAAATATGTATTACACAACAGAACAAACTCGAAGAGAATAAGACGATCGACAGAAGCACCCCAAGCCTGTGTTTATGATTGATTGACTTGTTGTTGGTCGCAGCACTTCCATCGGCAATTATTTCATGCATATTCGGAAACTGGACTATCTTGGTCATGACACAGTATCTAGGCTGAATGTTCCGTTGCGCTCAATGTTCCTCTGAAGCTCCTTTTTTATTTCTGGATTTTCCGTTCCTGAATATGTCCTCTTACCGAAAAATTCCCGGATATCCCTTCATATCAAAATTGTTGCTACAATAGTGGAAACCAAGGTAAAGACGAAATGTTTTGTAACTTCACAACCACAATTGTCATGTTTTCTTCAGCGGATCAACGAACCGTCGCTCAATCGGACTGTTGGACTCAACGGACTGTCGGATTAGCGGACCGTCGGGATATCGGGTGTAGGATTATAGCTACGGCTCCGTAAAGCTCCAACTAGGGTGTTAGTATTGTACAAAACGGACATCATCATCATCTCATAAAACGTAACTTCTTCTTATTACAAAGTTGAAGAAATTACAATGATTTTAAAATGATCGTCATTTATGTAGTTATTTGCCATTCCAATCTTCAAGCTTCAAGTTTGATATCATTTAAGACTTTCTAAATCTTATATACTGTTTAAGTTGTTCTAGTCATGAATATGCATTAACTATTTGCTTCTGAACGTAACAAACAATTAATTTACCCCAAAAATTAGCACAATGGTGCAAAATATAAAAATAAGAATATATATCAAAATAAACTCATACTAGTACATAAATAATGTTTACATCCCTTTGCAAAAAAGTCACTATTTTATTCCAAGCTTCAATGTTAATGTCATATGATCATTGTATTAAAATCAACAGACAAATCATCAAAGTGTGTATATGTTTCATATTTAAGTAGATTACGATAAAATGTTACTTTCCATGTACTGATCTTGGGAACATGTTTACGTACAATGGCAATCCACTACATCAATGGCGATTATCTTAAAAATCATTGTAAACCCTTATTATAAAGTATATATTATATAGTATGTGATTCATTTCTTATAAAGCATATTTCTTGGTACAATCTTCTAATGTACTAACCGACCCAAGTGGTATTTTTCGTGAATTCGCTGATTAATGTTAATGGAACATAATCCAATTTAGAAGACATAAGCTGTGGAATATCACAGGGAAGCATCCTGTAGTTTTTAATGTACCCTGATATTTCCACTATTTTGAATAGAATTTCTTCGTAATCCACTTTACGATATAACACTATACAAAGCACATGGCCTGGTAATAAACATAGTATAAGTCGAGTAGATCCAAGTCGTAACCTCTGGCCGTAATAACTTGTGTATCACCTATCATCTTTTTTTTGTGTAATACGTATATCTACTCATTCTGTCATCTTATAATAATTATTTGTAAATATTTGATGCTCCTGTAGCGCAATCTGCTGCGCCTGAGTTTATTGAACAAAGTTGAAAAGTTGAAAGTTGGGACCTTACCTTATTATATCAATGATATGTCTATTAGCATAACTCAGACTGTAAACTTGTACTAGTCTATAAGCAAATGACAGTACGATTATGTTTTCCCATAAACTTTCGGAATTTATCTCTCAAAAACTCGGTAAAGAACTGAAATCAGATAGTGAATGACTTATCGACAACAAGCTTTCTCTACACATTGGTAAAACTACGAAAATTAAAAATCATAGCTGATTTTAGAAGTAATTGTAATAGTCATCGAATAAATCGTAAAGTAGTATTAAATATTGATGCTTGGTTTTATGGTTTTTAATGCCACTTTCAACAATATTTCAGCTATATTGTGGCGTTAAATATTCAGGCATTGACATAGCATGCTGGTATAAATCAAGCTTTGAAAAGACAAATTACAAGTGGCACTAAGCAAAACAGTTCGTTTTATTAAAAGTATGAACCCAAGAACCAGTATCAAACAAACGGAACTATCTAATTTAGGATTTTTAAATGTTGAAGACAGAGTGAAACAGTGTTGTTCTAATCATGCTCACAAGATCTTCAATAATACATGTCCCTCTTATTTGAAAAATAATTCATTAAAAATTAACAAACATCACAAACATAATTCAGATTTAAGTTGTTTTAACTATCTAATACCTAAAATTAAAGGCTTCGAATCAACAACATTTTATTGCAATGCAATTCAGGATTGGAACTGATTACATCTTTGGATCGAATCCATTGTTTAAGAAAGAAGTTGATTGTCACTTGAATATATGCACAGATGTAGAGATAGGTGATGAATTTCACTACATTCTTCAATGTAAATCTTTGGCAAACGAAAGAAAATTATACCTGAGTCAATATTTTTCACGCGGAATCAATACTTTGAAATTTGGTCAATTATTCCAAATTAAAAATAAAACAAAACTAACGAAGCTGTGCAAATTCATTCGTGTCCTACAATATCATGCTAGTCCTCCTGGTTAGCCACATATCTCTGTCATCGAAATGAAACGATGTTATTTCATTTGTGATATTATTATTTAATTTTGTACACCATCTTGTCTTGTCATGTGTATTTATTATCTATTTATGTTAAATTGGCAAATTCTCTGTACCACTGTTTAATCTATGGTTTTATGAGAAATAAAGAATCTTGAATAATGAAATGTACCAGTGAGGAATTGGAAAGATGTATCATTTCATATAAATAGAAATAATTTTAAATGATTAACTATCAATTCTTTTTTAAGTAATCCTACATTCCAGCTCGTTGAGTATTGACCTTCAATACCCATTTAAGCTATTTCAACAAATACAGTGATCAAGTTAAACTCATTTAGATATAGCGAATTCTCCGTGTTTTATTACAAATATGTTCGTAATATCCAAGTTTCTGATCCTGAATTTAAATTAATAAGAAATTCTAACATGACCTCACTCTTTCCCTTTGTTAAAAAAAACCAGAATTATTTCTTCGTATTATCTCATTAGCACATGCGCCGATGAATTTGACTGACGTTTCCATTGGTAGCATAAATTGTGGACCCGAATAATGCCGATAGAGGGCGCAGTATTATTCGAGTTACATAAATTGTGTGCAACATTTTCCGCAAGCGTATGTATAAATTACCGTCTTCCAATGAAAGTATACTACCGTATTTGTACTCTTAGACATATCAGAATCGAAATAAATCATGGAAGCCAGAATGTGTTTTGAGTTTTAACATGGATTGGAGGATATTAGTAAATTTCATCCCTCGCTTCTGGCTCGGGATAAAATACTAATATCCGCCAATCCATGTTAAAACTCCCAACGCATTCTGGCTTCCATTATTTATTTTTTAAGTAAAGAACTTGATTATATAGCAATAAATTCGTTTCAACAGATAATTCGCTATATTAATGTTCGTGATTACCACGTTTTATTGATATGTTTTTTTGTGTTGAATACAGCTTTAATTTGATTTAAACCCTCTTTTCAATGAAAGCAACTAATATGCACACGGAATATCAAAGATTATGCTTTTACAATAATTAAATTGTTATGAAGCTTTCATTTTTACTCGTATTGGTATTAAGTTGTTGGATGAGCTATCAGTCTGAAGGGAAGACAGACCAATGTGGACATTCCTGGGTAAATAGGATTTATCCCCCTGAGTCATTTACCAGGCTCTAACTAGCGAACAATAGCTAGCAACCATCATTGGTAAATAGGATTTATCTCCCCTGAATTAGATACACAAATCCAGATTCCGACAATTAGGCTGTAAATTCCTGTTATGTTATATGATATATACATTTGTATCATATATATAACGGAATGTTTTTTTTTCATCAGATGTTGCAAAATTAAATATCATATTTATTAAATTACATTTTAATGAGATAAAATAGATCAATTCGTGAATTCAATATTCATTTATGTGAATCAACATTTCATCACAGAATCCAACTAGGAAGTACACGTTATTTTCAGATTGTATACAGTGGCCAGACGTCATGAACGTAATTATAATCAGTTTCCTGTTGATGTTTGCATGTATCAACGTACTGGACGCACACAAAAATTCGATGACAAAATTAGGTTTGTTTGAATAACATTTTTTGTAATGTTGTAACGATATAAACGTATTATTTTCATTTATTTTTAAATGTTGCAATTTTAATTTCAAAACTTGTATATATATTTTTTTAACAATATTAATTCATTATACTTTTTTTTAGTATACAACATGTGCCTATCACCACCAGAGTTTGAGAATTTGATTGCCGCTTATGTACTCGTACATATTTTTCAGTTCACAGTTTTTCTCCTGTTTTTTTTGCGCCAATAAAACTGGCCGCTCTGATATGGTTTAAATATTGTTCAGAGTGGCGTTAAGCACCAATAATTCTAATCCTAATTGTGCATTACTCAATATAACTATTAATATATATCTAACAATAATCGATTGGTATACAATAATTTATCATTATATTATTTTAACAGAGGACAAATTGCTAAATATGGTTGTGGAGTGTAAAGTCTGCAAAGGTAAATCAGGTAGATAGTCTTAGTTTACAGTTCACAACAAACAGTAATCTTAAATCTATGTGGGACCGTCGTGGCCGTGATCGTATGGTAGTTGGATTTACAATTACCTACAGTGTCTATCACCACTGATGCTGTGAGTTCGAATCTCAACCAGGGCGGTGTACAACATTAAGTGATAAAGTTTGTGATTTTCTCGGGCTCCTTCGGTTTCCTCCACCAATAAAGCTGATCGATATAACTAACATATTGTTGAAAGTGGTGTTACGCACCATAAAACCAACCAAACCAACCTTAAATCTATGTTTATTTTTATTATATTGTTGACAAGACCAAGCTTGCAAATAATAACTTCTGTGAGTAAGATGATACCACGAAGGTGGATGGAAATCTAGATTGCCGCATAAAGAGCATAAAATGTGTAGATTCGAATTACACCTTAGACGTTAGACGTTATTCCTACCGGAACCTGGAGAAAACAACTGACCTGCCGCCGCAAGTCACTGAAAAACTTCATCACAAACACATTTGTTGTATAACGAGTACGTCTCGCCACCAGAGGCGAACAGTGCCTTAAAAAAATTATCAAATGGGATAAATTATTTATCACCATATAACGTTTATTATATCAGCTTGACTGGATATCACATTCTTGCACATAGAGTAAAAGACTAGTATTGTGCTCTAACATGTTCAAACTAACTAGTACATTTCTAGTTTAAAAAAAATGCATGGGATTGCAACTGTATTGTTCAAAGTTTTTTTTTATACATCAAATGATGTTTTGGAAGACACAGAACAGGTCACCGGTACAAACAAGAGGTACGTAGAACTCCATAACTATCCATGGCCAGATTCTTGAACCATATATTTGAGAATAAATGCTAATCGATTCATGTGCTGAAGATGTACATCTGAAATTACTTTTGTTTTCACACAATTTGTATCACATTATTAAACACGGATGTTTGTGACAATTATGTTATATATTTTAATTCATATACAATGTAATTCGTGATTATAGACATTTTCCGTTTAGGTATAGGGAAAGAGAGACCAGCCTTTACAGCATCATTAGCAGGCCAACTTACACTATCTGGGATCAAAACAATTCTAAAATTTGATAATGTTATCCTGAACCGTAGAGGAGGTTATGATCCCAAGACTGGAATATTTACAGCTCCAAGAACTGGTTTATATCAAATATACGTGACAATTATGTGAAATGGTGGGAAAGGTTTAAATCTACATATTTCTAAAAATGAACAGATGTTATGAAAGATATATGGTGCAGCCATCCATGGTTCAACTGAAACATCCAATCCTGTACTTGAACTGAAGTCAGGCGCTAAGGTGTCTGGGAGAAACCATTCGTCTGGGTCGCAACGCATTTATGGTGACAATTATTCATCTTTTTCTGGTTATTACATATCAGAATAAAGAATGTACCATGCTACTGAAAAATGAAGATTACGTGAATACAATAAAATGCATCACAAATTTGTTGTTTTGTTTTTATCATCGTATGAAATACTGCGAGTACATGTATTTATATGGGTTAGGGTCATGGTTATGGTGTTTAACGCCACTTTCAACAATATTTAAGTAATATCGTTGTGGTCAGTTTTATTGGCGGAGGAAACCGGAGGACCCAGAGAAAACCACCCACCTGTCGGAAGTCACTGACAAACTTTTATCACAACATGTTGTATCGAGTACACCTCTCTATGAGTGGGATTCAAACTCACAACTTTTAGTGGTGATAGGCACTGATTGCATAGGTAGTTGTAAATCCAGCTACCATACCATCACGACCACGACGCCCCCTGTATACATATATGATTATACAACTATGCAAAGCTATCTTAATGATAAAGATTGACCTAAAATGTGTCCTGTCTTATTCTTATGTGTCATTGGTGGTTAACATCACTTTCAACAATATACAGTTATATCGTGATGTTCAGTTTTCTTGGTTGAGTAAACCGGAGTAAATGGAGAAACCACCATTGACTGATTGTAAGCCACTGACACATTGTATCGAGTACACCTTGCCGTGGAACAATGAGCGAGCCATTTCGCATCCTCTTGTTTGAAATATATAAAGGAGCATCCAACATGTATGCCAGGAGAGTGACACTCTCGACACATGACACCCCCTATCATAACCTGACAACTGTCCCCACCGAGAAGGCATCTCCTATCTGCCACTTGTGGACATTCTGTGATATAGATGAAGTCAGTAAATTTTATCATGACTCCAGGAACAATGATGAAAATGTTTACAAGATACCGGTATTTAATAATCTTCGTCCTATTCATAAACTGTGACATAAGCAGCACAGGAAAACAATATTTATCAGTTAGAAGTAAAAATGTCCTATTATTTGTCGGACAAGACACCCCACAAAAATCACAACACGAATAGACAAATCAACAGTAAATCATACCCCAAAAATATATAAATAAAACAATTGGACAACATGGACACAATAATTTATCAAGTTTCAGAAAGAATATTAAAATAAGGACGACGGATCTCCCGGTAGTTTTCCATGTAAATCACCGATCTTTTTTAATTCTTTATTTGTTTCAAAAGGATTACATACAGCCAGAGGCTACTACTAGCTCTCCTCAACATAGATAAACACAATAACATCAGAATAATATAAAAGAATACAAATTAATAAAGAGAAAAGACAAGACAATAATATAATACAAGACAAAACTCTCTCTCTCTCTCTCTCTCTCTCTCTTTCTCGTAAAGGTGATCATTATAGATAATAATAGTAAGACAAGGATAAGGGAAGATGAGTTGAATCAGTAATAAAATAATTACTGTAAATCACTGATTATAAAGTATTCAGTCTATGAGGGGAGAAGAAACATTTACAAAATATTATCGAATAAACCTGTGAGTAGACTTAATAAATTTAAATACATATGTAAATAGTTCTTGATTCATTACAGTAGATAAGTCCTTACTTCCCTCAATAAGAATTTTAGTTAGATATGTTGGACAAAGATCTCGTAACAACGTTATGTTAATATCAGGACAGATACTATGTTTCACATTTAGTAGCAATGTAATTCTAGGGGTGGCGTAACGGCTATATTTCAATAAGTAATGTTCGGTATCTTCTATTTTGTTATCATCACAATGATCGCAAAATTTACTCTGACATAGATTGTAACTGAATCAATGTTTGTTTAACCCACTGAGCCCAAGACGAAGTCGAGTATGCAATATTTTCTCATAACTGTGGCCTAATGAGTAAAGTTTATTGGATGTGTTTGCCTTACCAGTGTTATTCAAAGCATTCTTGAAACAATTAACTGAAATAGCTGACGATACCACCAACGGAAGATTATTCCAATCCCGTATTGTTACAGGAAAGAATGAGTTGTAGAAACATGTTGTTCTAGTTCGTATAGGTATGATTTGATTTTGTCTTCGAAAATTGTAGTTTAATTTGTTATGATTTGTCATACTATGCAGATTTGAAAGGTAACTAGGTGTGAGTTTGTTTTTAATTTTATATAAATATACAAGCCTATGGTGTCGTCTTCGAGATTTTAATGTTTCTAGACCTACTTCTTGTAGATGTTTGGTCAGTCTGATAGCCCCTGTGGCTATTATGCATGTTCTTCGCTGAACATGTTCTAATTTGTCAGTGTCAGACTTGCAGCAATTGTCATATATGACGTCAGTATAATCGAGCAACGAGCGGATAAATGATTTATACAGTTTTTCAATGCATGAACGTGGTAAGATACATCTCATCTTCTGAATGATATCTAAGCGTTTGTTACATTGTTTGCAGATATCATTAATATGATCTTTCCATGACATTTTGTTATTAAATATAAGTCCTAGGTGTTTATGAACTGTCACTTCGCTAATAGCAGTATTATTTAGATATAATGGCGAATACACTTGACGTCCAGATTTTTTTTCTCGAAATAATGAGAAATTCTGTTTTTGATGCATTAAATGTAACAATCCATTGCTTTAACCACTCATTCAAAGTGTCTAAATCTTGGTTCAATTTGTAAAAAAGATGTTGAAGGATTAACAATTTCTTCCATTAGTGAAGTATCGTCAGCAAACAGTATAGTATTGCAGTGTATATTGCGCTTTATATCATTAACATACACCAAGAAGAGGAGGGGACATAGTATAGACCCTTGGGGTACCCCGGCAGAAGTAGAACATAGAGAAGACGAAGTTCCATTTAACACTACCTTCTGAGACCGACTAGCAAGATAATTTATCAAAAGTAACAAAATGTTATCACATATACCAATTTGCTTAAGCTTAAAAATGAGACCTTCGTGTCAAACCTTATCAAACGCCTTGGACACATCTAGGAAGATAGCACAAACGTCATGGCCAGAATCAATGGCCTTATAAATTTCGTGCGTAATCGCTATTAGCTGATTTACGGTAGAATCGTTTTTCTTAAAACCAGAGTTTTCATATATCAGAAGATGATGAAGAACACAAAATTCATATAAAGATTTGTAAAAAACCTTTTCGAAGATCTTGAATATTGTTGACAAAAGTGCTATCGGTCGGTAATTAGAGATGTCTCTCTTATCTCCCTTTTGCTTGTAAACTGGACAGACGTTTGAAATTTTCCACTGAGACGGGTATTAACCATTGAGTAATGAACAATTAAATAACTTTGTAAGCGGTTTATATA
Organism: Gigantidas platifrons; assembly: GCA_002080005.1. Lineage (NCBI taxonomy): Eukaryota > Metazoa > Mollusca > Bivalvia > Mytilida > Modiolidae > Gigantidas > Gigantidas platifrons. Next base: position 437,155 of record MJUT01049015.1, on the reverse strand, counting down.
AAGAGTCAGAACAGAATTTGAGGATGTGATTCGATATTCCGTCCGGACCATAAGATTTATGTATATTTACTTGTCTAAGATATCTCAAAAGATCATCTTCATTTACATCTATAGTACCTAGTCGTTCACCAGTGATATATGAAAAAGGAGGTAGTGTAGGTAGATCGTCAATGTTATTACTAATGGACATCTGCTTTGCGAAGTACTGGTTAAATGTTTCGGCCTTTTCACTGTCTTCAGAAATAAAATAATTATTACATTTCAGTGGGGGTATAACTCTGTCACAATTGACACCTAAAACTGACTTACTTAAAGACCAAAATTTTCTAGGGTTCAGCTTCTCATTTGACAAAGAACGGACCACGTTTTCTTCATATCGACGTTTTGCTTCACGTTTTAGTCTGTTAACTTCGCGTCTGGCTACGATATGATAAAGTTTATCCTGGTCGCGCCTTGTTTTCTGAAATTTTTTAAAACATCGGTCACGATTCCGAATAGCTCGTCTCACTTCGTTGCTCATCCAGGGTTTATCTTTTTGTCTAATAGTAACAAGCTTGTTCGGTATAAACTCGGAACTAACTGACGCAATTAGCCCATTTGTGTAGTTTACAATATCGTCAACATTATCAAAAATTTCTTACGCCGAATCGAAGGGAGCATTGCCCAAAGCGTGATTTAAACTAACAAAATCGGTAGCGTTATAATCCCAGACTCTACGTGTAAACACTCGAGGCTTATTGACATTAACATTAATATGACAAAATACGGTACAGTCATCTAAGTTCAACAATGGGGGGTTAACGCCGGATTCTGTAACAAACTTATCATCGTTAACAAATATTAGGTCTAATAACGACGCTGTGTTGCCACTATATCTGGTTGATTCACTGATCAACTGTGAAAGATTATTAACGGTAGAAATGTCAAACAAATTAAGTCTCAGTTCGCTGCTGGCATGATTATCGAACCAAGATACGCATCGGTCGTTAAAATCGCCAAGTATGACCTGTATGTCGGAATTGTACGACTTAATCTTGTCTATTGCTTCCTGGAAATTTTCTGGAAATGTCCTACGTACATCGCCCGAGTTAGTAGGTGGTCGGTAACACACACTTACAAGTACAGATTTATTATTAACTTTAATCTCAGTGCATATAAATTCTAGCCGGTTTACCTCCAAGTCACCGATGTGCGGTATGCCACGGATAGGGATTCAATATAGCATGGGAGGGGGTCAATATTCCATAACAGTATTACTTAACTCACTATTAAAGACAAAAGAGGGTTTGATATTCCATGAGTAAAGGATCAAAATACTATAGGCAAAGGGTTCAATATACCATGGGATGGAGAAAATATCCAATAGCGGTATTGCATTACTTAACTCTCCATTTAAGACAAGAGAGATTTGTTATTCTATGGGTAGAAATACAAAGTACCATGGGTGGGGTTTTGAAATGCCATGGGTAGGGGATTCGATATACCATGGAAGGGGGATTCAATGTTTCATAGCAGTCTTACTTGACTCTATATAAGACAAGATGGGTTTGATAGTCCATGGGTAGGGGTGTCAAAATACCATTGCATTTCCAAATTTACTCACCTGTAATTATCATTAATTGTATAAACACCTGAAGTAATATGTTTGTTGGAATTCCTTGATTATGATATTTCAAAATGTTGGCATAGGTTGAAAACACCCTTAATAAGAAGGAGCCACCATATTGAAAATTATGTAATTACTATCAAAATTAAGGTTCTCCACCCTAAGGCATAGGTGATCTTATCCGAATTTGACTCTCCACCCTTTGGGTTTCTTCCTTCGTTTGTTAAAACAATTAAAAATAGCCCTGCTACAGCACTAACAGTGTCTTTTTGTGTACTTGTTTGAACAAAGAGTTCGTTTAATTTTGCGGATCATCTTTAAGTTAGCATCATTTTATTATACATATCTTTATTTCTCAACAACCCATATACAAAGGTATAGAGAAGTACATTTTAGTAAGTATTTACAATAATTACAAGTATATCAGGTAAATAATGGTTGGTATGTTTCAGTCTGGGGCCGTGTTCTCGAAAGTATCATAAGATTTGTCCTAAGATATGTGTTAGGACGATTTTTAGGATGGTCTTATATTAGGACCATCTTAGGACATGTCCTAAGAGTGATCTCGAAGCTATCTTAAGACTATCCTAACTTAGGATGTCTTAACTATGTCCTACATGTCAACGCAATTATTAGAAAAATAGAAATATTGTGTACAACAACTATTTCCAATATTAATATATAGCAAACCCTCAAGATGTAAATAAAGATTTTGTCAATTTCATTTATTTTTTATGCTGTATCCCATGAGTCTTTTTCTTGTTTTCTTTAATATACAGTTATCTATATACGTACTTCTGTATACGATATATAACTAATGTGTAAAACTTTTTTTTACAATGAAGTACAGTCATTACCGTTATTTTTTGTGTGGTTACTTTCGAGTGAGCTGATTTCAAATTGTCAATGAATTATTGATTAAACTGAGATGAACAAAACGTTTTAATTTTAATAGAAAAATCATTGTCAATTTCCTTATTTAGATTAAAACAAATATAAAGGTGTATATCAATCATGTTCTACAATTTAAAGTCCGTTGTTTAGTACATGATATCAAATTATATTGGACCCGGGTGGCTCAATGAGTTAGGTAGTTTGATTACCTAGCAACTGGTACAATCCTATCACCAGTGTGGCGTGGGTTCGCGCCTGGCTTTGTAAATTACAAAAAAGGTGCACCCGACTCGCAGCCGCAAGTGATAAAGTATACCAGTTGTTTGTCCATGGTCTGTGGTTCTCTCCGGGTACTCCGGCTTCTTCCACCACTAAAACTGGTCGCCATGACATAGCTGAAATATTGCTGAAAGTGGCGTTAAGCACAAAAAATCAAAATAAAATACAATTATATTACAATTTCGGGGTTAGGACCATCTTAAGACACCTTCATAGATGTCCTAAAGTTAAGACAAATTTTGCGACATGTCCTAAGTTAGGACATGATCGAGAATACGACATAGGACTAAGATTTGTCTTAAGATGATCTTAGGACATGTCTTTGTCCGAAGACACTTTCGAGAACACGGCTCCTGGATAGCGAAATACATTTTCTATTATTTTTGTCAATTTGCATAATTTAGAAAGTACATTTTTTTTTTTGCAGACATAAGAATTCTGAATTTGAAGACGTTCACATGATTGTTTAGCTGCAGAACCGTAGCCCTTTATGGTCTGTTTTTTTTTGGCGGACCATAGGGCTACGGATTTCACCCTATCGAAAATTTTCGGAACTGCGACAAGGAATTTGTGGCACCTTTCAACAGTAATTTTCACAACAAAACGCTTTGTAAGAACGGAGTCATGTGCATAACTCGTTTCGTTACATATTTATCTATCGCTTTTCATATTTACATAATATTATTATTCATTTCTAGCTCATTATAATAAAAAATGTTTCGATATTAACTAATTTCACCTACTTAGTCCCGCCATCTTGTATTTGTGGTATTCTCGCTTTGAGGTGACATGATTTTTGAGAGATGACTCTAACAGCAAAGCATATTCGATTATTTCTATTAATATTATCCCACATACCCTGCTCAATTGGTAACTTATGATTTGTGGTTCTAAATCTGTAGAAATCAATGGCTTTTTGTTTTCTAGGAGTTCAAAATAGTCTTCCATTTGGGAAGATGTTTTCAAAAGCTTATAATTATTAGCCTTTGGTGAATCATCAATGCATGCTAAGTTTCTTCGAATTGATCTCCAAGTTTAAGTTTTACAGTGTTAATTAACCAAGTGGGTTTTGTGCCTTTATTTGTTTGCAGGCCTGGATGACCAAGTGGTTAGGATCGACAACTATGACCATGAATATAAATGTAACACCACTACTCGATACCACCATGAAGTGTTATGGTTTATAGACACATATCCATGGTCTGGGTTTCACAAATCTTATCCTTTAGCTGTCCAATTTTCACTCCATCGTTAAGTCTCTTTTGTACGATATACAGACAAACCTGTCCATGCGGTCACCTCTAATAAGCAGCAGTCACCTGTATTACAAGGTCATCTTTTTCTTGTCTTCTTATAGAACCCATTAAGAACTGAATGCATTCTTTTGAAGTTTCATTGGGATATGAAAGCGTTGACCGAATTACATTTTCAATGAAGCGCGTTGTGAATTTTATTTGTGTTAGATTATTTACTGTTGGAAATTACAACGTCATTGATTGTTTACATCTGACGTCGTCATGGAGGCACGTGCAAGTTCGGGTTTGAGTTTCATTTGAATGTGAAACATCTCTTTTATAATCATGTGACCACTTCATAGCCAATCCTATTGTAATATTTCAATGAAAAACGGAAGTAATGTAATTATTATGAATTGAACCTCTTTTAAGAGGCTACCTGTCTTATAAGGCCACTTTTTTGTCCCAAATGTGTCCTCTTAATACAGGTTTGACTGTACTGTCAAAAGTGACGATATACTCCAATACAAAGTAACTATAGAAATCAAACTCTCCATATTTCATACGTTTTTGCCTTCTATCATTTAGATATTAGCAAAGACTATTGACGGGATATTTGTTATCGTAGTGCACATTTAATGCACCTACATTAGGGCATTGGTACTTTTACATTTACAGTTTATTTCATTAACACTCGAAGTGTACTCGATGTAATTTATGTGATACAGTATGTCAATGACTTGCGGCAAGTCTTTTCAGATTACTTTCCTTTCGTCCACCAATACAGCTGACCACTACAACATATCTGAAAGTAAAGCAATCAATAGCGTAACCTCTAAAATACATAAATTAAGTCAATATTATATATTTATTAAATGGCAGCATATATACATATTAAAGTTTCCTTTATATTGTATATGTGAATACTCTCGTTGATTGCTGAAAACCGCAAGTAAATAAAAAATATCCTCCGCTCCCTAAATAAAGAAATACAATATTACGAACGTAATAGAAATCAGTCTATTCAAATGTAAACTAGAAATTATGAAAACGTGATGATTGATTTCGTTCAAAGGCTTCAGATTATACATTTCAATAGCTGGTACTGCAATGAAGTGAAAAGACGTGACTAAGGTCACAGATGCTTGTGACAAGAGAATGAACAACGTTAAACTTTAGGCCACAGAACAGATTACATGTTATATACTGTAAGAAGCAAGGTTAACAAAAACCTACAATAAAAGCTTAACATTGTGTTGTACAAGTAACACATGGTTGGCTAAAACGTAGCTATATAAGCAGTAGTTTAGAACTGTAAATTACATATTCACCAACATGGCTGGAGGAATATGCACTTTCTTGTTACTTGTGGTGGCTGCAGGTATATTAATTTTATAAGATGACACATAATATATACATATATGTATATTAGCAATACTGTTTGACATTTATAGTTAACTTTTAAATAGAGTCTAAATGAATGAATTAAAGCCGAAATCTGTCAAATTAATAGTGGACAGACAAGAACCAAGAATGTCTTAAATAAAATCTACCGGTTCTGTTTAAATTTGATAAGTAGAAATATATCTATTTAATCGCTTTTTTAAGGCTCGTTGATTGTTCGCTAAGAATTTTAATCTAGAAAATTGGTACTAGGGATAAAAGTTCTCTACATATTCTCTACTTTGTAGTGTGGCACCTCTTATGCACTATGATCTGCTACAGCTTCGTTTACATAAACTCTATAAATTTATATCAAAACGAATTACCTTGTTAAGATAATTTTTTGATTAAGTCATGTTAAAGGCGAATGGAAGATAGAACAAGTTTTTTTTACTTGCTGTATTTGGCATTTAAGTTTCTCTCGAGTTTTTATTGTCCTTTCAATGTTTCGTTGCCATGGTTATTGTTTGTTGTCTCAATATTTGATTTGTAATATGCATACTCTATTAAATGAACTGAATGACATAGTGTATCCAAATTCGAAGATATTTTTGAGCAACTCAAAGAAATATAACATAAAAATGAACACAAGGAGATAAAAATCAGAAACCAACGTGTGGACAGCAATGAAATTTACAACTAATTAGGTTTTTTTTTTTTTTTAGATTATTTGGTATCAGTTTATTAATTATTAATTTTAAACTTCAATTCTACAATTATGTCTGCTCAATAGTGTGAAATTGTTTTATGAACTGAATTAATCATTTAATGGACAGGGCATCCGTGAAGAATTATATCGAACATAGACAAAAGAGACAAAGTTCTTTTCAATAAATGTTTCATTTTTTATTTGTAGTAGCCATTACCGACGCCTATCATAATTACGCCGTGAAGACACACCATGGTGGTACGTAAATAACATATTTAGGATAATATTTCCATTCATTTAGGGGTGTTTAGGGGTGTTTATAGATATGGATTTGTATGCAAACGTTTACAATATAATTATATTTACTATAGTATGTGACATTACATGAAATGTTATTACAAATGCTGGCACTGAAAAAACAAGATTATCAATAATGCTGGCACTGGCAAACCAGAATATCTATAATGCTGGCAGTGACAAATATAATATCAATAAATCTCGCACAAACGGAGAAAGGGTTTTAAATGCTGACAAGGAAAAGACCAGTAATGCGCGTTGATACCTACTGACAAGAAAGGTAATTAATACTAGCGACGACTAGACCACAATCCGGCATCATAATTACTGTGACACTAGCTACACAAAGTTTGGTGTGAATCAGATGTGGATTCAGAGACACAATCTAACGATCTGCTGAAGTACATAAAATCAAGGCCCATTTCCTCATGCAATAACATTAAAACATTTGACTTTTCTACAATCTACAAATATTCCTCACTCTAAACTGAAAGGCAGATTAAAAGAATTAGTTTATCTGTTCTTCTTAAAAATAATGGCCAACGTAGATATAAATACCTTGTTTTAGGAAAGAACAACTCATATTTTGTGGGGGGAAAAACACTCTAGTTCTATCAAGTAGTATTCAACACAGTCGGAATTCGTATAAGTGCCAATTGTGCTCCTCTTCTCGCCGACATGTTCTTTTATTAGTGCAAGGCAGACTTCTTACAGGGTGTTCTAAAAATGAAGCTAACCCTATTTTTTAATTTCACGTTCCGCTATGATTATGTTCTTTCATTAAATAATTTAAAGTTTTGTGATGTCGTTGATCGCCTATATCACATCGATTTGGAAATAAAGGATATCATATTAACAGCTAAGTCTGCTTCATTCTTTTACCTATGCATCGAAATTTGCATTAAGGGTCTATTAAAAACGAAAAAAGAGATGATTGCAATTTTCTCATGGTGAACTTTCCATTTACATGTAGCAACAATCCAGCACCACCTGCATGTGGAATTTATATGTCTCAGTTAATACGACATTCTAGAGCTTGTAACTCCTATCATGATGTCCTTGATATATGTTGTCTGCGTACAAGGAAGCTAGAGAATGAAGGGTGCCTAGTAGTTAAATTGAAGCCCTTACTTCGAAAATGTTATGGTCTGCATCATGATTTGGTTAGCCGTTGACCGGTTGCAATTGACTACAGAGATGTTCCGTTTGTCGTAATCTCAATCCGATCCTTATCTCATTCATGACTTATCATCGGATTGGCATGAAGGGTAACTTGACAGCACATGTGTAGCAGGGACTGCCATTCATTCCGGAACACCCGAGTACAACCCCAGTGTTACTCAATCTTTAGTTTTCTGTGTAGTGTTTTGTATGTTATTATTTGTATCTTTGTTCATTTTCTTTGGGTTTTTAGATTGTCCGTCCTTCTTCTATTTATGACTTTCCTTTACTACTTTGGTATTTTCTAACTATTCTTATCACGTTTGCTTGCACAGTGCATAAATCAATCCAAGTCTTTGAAAGAAAGGTAACAAATGTAGATATCTATTTAGTTGTGTAAGAATTATGAACACTCTTCATTGTTTCCTTAAATATAGGTAAGAGATTACAGAGCATGCACACATATTGTATAATCAATTGTTTGCCTCTCATTATCAAGCATCTCTATGCTGTGTAAGAATTTAATGGCTAAAAACGTGTTCTTCAGATAAACATAATTATGACAGGAAAACAGGGATGGTCAGCAATTCCTTATATCCTCAAGTTTCGGTGCCCAAATCTAAAATTACCTATGTGTTCTCTAGTGTTGGATTGAATAATCATATATATCTACGAACAGCACATTATTATTGAATAAAAGTCGTCTCCTACTTGGTTCTTGAAACTTATCACATACTATGTACCATATTAATCAGAATGTTGCATTCAGCTATACACATTGTTCAACGCAGCACGGTACTTAGTCTGAATTTGGTTTTAATACGTGGTCATCACAGTCAACATGTAGCTGCTTATGGCCGGAACTCTCATCACGTAGCATCACACCACGTAGTATCACGTACGTTATCATTGGCTTACATATATTGATGGAAAACAATGATATAGTGACACCTTAATGAGGATAGAGCTAAGTGTACGACGACACTGTCAAAAATATTTCTCTTTTATCACAACGCTCCATTTTAATCCATGATAAGCATATTTTCTGTAGGTGACAAACAGACTTATCACGTACATGCTTCGATCCTTATACTAATTAGCCACTACACAAGTATTACATTGACCACCCCACCCTAATTCCACACAATGTACCAGTGGAAATAAAAATGACCCCTAATGTCCCAATCGATTGTGTTTTCATACGTTGTTGAAAGTTAGGGTTATGATGTTTAGCGCCACTTTCAACATTATTTAAGTGATATCGTGGCGGTCAGTGTTATTAGTAAATGGGTATCCGAAGAAAACGGGTTATATACCTTGCCATGAGCGAGATTCGCACTCGCAATTATAGTGGTTATAGGCAATGATTTCAAATCCAATTTCCATATGGTCTCGACCAGGACGGCTCCTTATATATTGTTGAACTTGTTCTCGTCTCGGATATGCATGAAACATTTACACTCATAGTACAATGAATGAATGAATGAATGAATCAATCAATCAATCGATATTAAACGTGTGCATAATTATTTACCAATCCAATTACCATATGATTCAACCAAACGAGACCCACAGATAACATTTTTGTCATTGATGACAAATAACTTTTATGGCAGAAAAGTTTAAATTTCCCAGTTGCTAAGTAATGTAATTATTAATAAATCTAAGGGTCTACTTCCTCAGCCATCGGTGACCTTAGCCGATTTGGTCTATTTTGTTTAGGATCTTTGATTTTGTCGCTCCCAAGACATTAAATTATTTGGCTTTTCAAACATTCGATTTTGAGCGTACCTGATGAAGGTTATTCCAGAAACGCGTCATGCGCACTAAATTTGATATCTACGTTTTTATTAAAAGACCAATTGTCATGAAGAAGTGTATGACATTCCAAATGATCAATATTTTATTGCAGGTCATCACGTAGGCTACCATCGAGTTCACCATACAAGTGTAGTACACAGAACGCATGGCCATCGTTATGGAGGACACCATAAGGTTGCATCACATGTACATCTGCATGTGCATCATGGACATTGGGGCAGAAAGCACAACAGATATCATGGATATAAAATAGCTCATCATGGGTTCACTCACAGAGGAGTGGGTAAGGCATCGCTTACTCCGATTGACAATAAAATTATTAAAAAAAAAACATTTCTCCGCGTTTCAATCGCAAAATAAAGTGCATCGCAGTCAAACCTACTTTAGTGACAACCTCTGTAAAGCAATAACTTGTATCATGTTACTTTAATTCTACATCAGTTCATTTCATGTCAATTAAATTCAACGACCACATGATGAGGTAGGAAACATCGATGTAATGTTTGTCGAAGTAAAGAGTACCGCACGGTTAAGGTCTAGAGATCGTCAAACATCAACATTAAGTCATGCGCTATGTTCATCATTGAGTGTTTTACAATATATTTGAGGTGTAGAACAATATTTCGTTTGATATTCTTACATGAATGTATTATAATTTCCATTTATAATCACTTGCATACACATCATTCGTGTGACAATATCAATTTTATATATACAGTCCACCATAAAGGCAGATATCACGGAAAATATGGACATAGATATGGTGGGAAATATGGACACAAATATCACGGAAAATATGTGCATAAACATAGAGGAAATTACAAAAGATATCAAAATTTTCAGATAGTCCATCGTAGATTCTCTTACCATGGAATAGGTAAGCCAGATTGTGATTAACAAATATTACAGATATAAACAAAAGTTATACATAGAATATCAATTGTAATGTTCTAGGCTCCCAGCGTATTCATTTTGCTCTCTTGTTACGCTATGGTAAAACAAAAACAAAGTTGACTACTCCCGAAATTTAGAGTCCCTTATTTTGAAACTTTTTTCTGTAGACTTTAACGAATATGATTTCTGAGGTAATTTTTTTTTCATGCTTGCCACTAATAGGTCTAAATGCTGCCTATGATTCTCAAAAGCGATTTTTTTTATATGCTATTTGAAGACACCGATAAATGCATAATTATCATATGAATCAAAATCACATGAACTTTATGGGAAAATTAATCTATGAAATATTTCGCGCAATGCGTCAAAATGGAAATTATATGAAAATTACATCAATATCGCATGTGATGATAATGACATGACTAGAAAAATAAGTAAGCATTTGACAAACCATGAGTGCTATTTGCCACCTGTATAGTCTTATAAATGACCAAATTATTGTGGCAATTGGTAAATTGTCATGAATTCTAACATTACCGCCTTCTTTCGCTTTGTTAACAAACGAGCGAGTGATCCATTCGGTATTATCTCATTAGCACATAAGCTGGTGAATGTGACTGACTATTCCATTGGCAGCATAAATTGTGTGCGACATTTTTCGCAAACGTAAATATAAATTACCGTCTTCCAATCAAAGTATACTACCGTATTTGTACTCTTAGACATATCAGAATCGAAATAAATCATGGATTCAGAATGTGTTTTGAGTTTTAACATAGATTGGCAGATATTAGTGAATTTTATCCCTCGCTTCTGACTCGGGATAAAATACTAACATCCGCCAATCCATGTTAAAACTCCCAACACATTCTGGCATTCATGATTTATTTCTTAAATATAAAAACTCGTGAAGTACTCTATAATTATTTTTTTATTTTGTATTTCATGGCAGTGTACTCACTGAAATGTGGTAGAAAACGTTTCTATAGATTATGGAGGAGTTGTTATAGAGTGCACCACAGAAGGAGTGTATGCTTTGGAAGATTACAAAAACAACACATCTTTGTGACGTACCATTCAGGTAAATGGTAAAATTAAATGAAAAAAAATGCATATGGCTATGACTTTCTATCGTCTAATTTGAAATCATTGCTCCACGCAAGCATACTTGTCAATGTTTTTGTCCTAAAAATCAGAAACTCATGTTTAATTTCGACCGTTTAGGTTGTAAGCTAAAATATGGAAGAACACATTTCTTCAGATTATGAAGACTTAATACATTTCTCTGACGTCACACTATTGTTCGAACAGTGGATTTTTCTTAAGAATCTACAGTTCATTCTTTTGTTCTTGAATATATGAACTTTAACCTTTTACTATTTTAGGCTTAAAAACGTCCTGTACTTATTTTGGGACTTACGTGTCTCGAACCACTGCTGGGCTTTTTAAAGTCTATTTTGACTTTCAATACTTCCATCTTACCACTCGGCTAAGTTGAACACATTAATAAATTCTATAATTAGTATATATAACTCTTGATAGTAAGCTTTGTAAAAAAATATCAACAATTTGCTTAAAAAAACAATTGATCAATATATACAAGACACGATACAAAATATTTGAGTTCTGACACAATTTATGTTCAGAACTGACGAGTATTCTCGCAATACAAGAACAACCAACGAACCGACCGCAACTTGACAAATCAGACAGACCACAGGTGAATATTTGGGACACTTGAAAGACCTTGAAATATCTAAATATAAACGATTCTATTCACTTGAAAGACCTTGAAATATCTAAATATAAACGAGAATCGAAAGCACGGATGCCGATAAAATTTTGTTGTTTATTTTTTTGTTAATTGTGGTTTATTTAGCTTTCTGAACATTAAAAAGGTAAAAATATAAAATGAAAACACTGTTGCAGATAGAAATGTATTATGTGGGAGAATACACTCCAACTTGTAGATTCTTAAAAATAATCAACTCGACCCTGACGGGTCTCGTTGATTATTTTTAAGAATCTACAGTTGGAGTGTATTCTCCACTACGTAATGGTACACATAAAAATAAAACTGCTTGTTCTAGAAGACTTCGGAAACAACACATTTTTATAGCATCATTCAGACAGGTGTATAATCTAGTAGTTAGGCTGGAATATACAATAATAAACAAAATGGAAAGATGATAAATACCAACAAAGAACATCATAAAATTATTTAAAAAAACCCATTTCTCCGCGTTTCAATCGCAAAATAAAGTGCATCGCCGTCAAACCTACTTTAGTGACAACCTCTGTAAAGCAATAACTTGTATCATGTTACTTTAATTCTACATAAGTTCATTTCATGTCAATTAAATTCAACGACCACATGATAAGGTAGGAAACATCGATGTAATGTTTGTCGAAGTAAAGAGTACCGCACGTTTAAGGTCTAGAGATCGTCAAACATCAACATTAAGTCATGCGCTATGTTCATCATTGAGTGGTTTACAATATATTTGAGGTGAAGAACAATATTTCGTTTGATATTCTTACATGAATGTATCATAATTTCCATTTATCATCACTTGCATACACATCATTCGTGTGACAATATCAATTTTCTATATACAGTCCACCATAAAGGCAGATATCACGGAAAATATGGACATAGACATGGTGGGAAATATGGACACAAATATCACGGAAAATATGTGCATAAACATAGAGGAAATTACAAAAGATATCACAATTTTCAGATAGTCCATCGTAGATTCTCTTACCATGGAATAGGTAAGCCAGATTGTGATTAACAAATATTACAGATATAAACAAAAGTTATGCATAGAATATCAATTGTAATGTTCTAGGCTCCCAGCGTATTCATTTTGCTCTCTTGTCACGCTATGGTAAAACAAAAACAAAGTTGACTACTCCCGAAATTTAGAGTCCCTTATTTTGAAACTTATTTCTGTAGACTTTGACGAATATGATTTTTGAGGTAATTCTGTTTTCATGCTTGCCACTAATAGGTCTAAATGCTGCCTATGATTCTCAAAAGCGATTTTTTTATATGCTATTTGAAGACACCGATAAATGCATAATTATCATATGAATCAAAATCACATGAACTTTATGAGAAAATTAATCTATGAAATATTTCGCGCAATGCGTCAAAATGGAAATTATATGAAAATTACATCAATATCGCATGTGATGATAATGACATGACTAGATAAATAAGTAAGCATTTGACAAACCATGAGTGCTATTTGCCACCTGTATAGTCTTATAAATGACCAAATTATTGTGGCAATTGGTAAATTGTCATGAATTCTAACGTTACCGCCTTCTTTCGCTTTGTTAACAAACGAGCGAGTGATCCATTCGGTATTATCTCATTAGCACATACGCTGGTGAATGTGACTGACTTTTCCATTGGCAGCATAAATTGTGTGCGACATTTTTCGCAAACGTAAATATAAATTACCGTCTTCCAATCAAAGTATACTACCGTATTT
>MJUT01049015.1:359238-422977 GCA_002080005.1 Gigantidas platifrons | reverse complement strand
AAAAAAAAATGCATATGGCTATGACTTTCTATCGTCTAATTTAAAATCATTGCTCCACGCAAGCATACTTGTCAATGTTTTTGTCCTAAAAATCAGAAATTCATGTTTAATTTCGACCGTTTAGGTTGTAAACTAAAATATGGAAGAACACATTTCTTCAGATTATGGAGACTTAATACATTTCTCTGACGTCACACTATTGTTCGAACAGTGGATTCTTTTTAAGAATCTACAGTTCATTCTTTTGTTCTTGAATATATGAACTTGAACCTTTTACTATTTTAGGCTTAAAAACGTCCTTTAATTATTTTGGGACTTTCGTGTCTCGAACCACTGCTGGGCTTTTTAAAGTCTATTTTGACTTTTAATACTTCCATCTTACCACTCGGCTAAGTTAACCACATTGATCAATTCTATAATTAGTATATTTAACTCTTGATAGTAAGCTTTGTTAAAAAAATATCAAAAATTTGCTTAAAAAAACAATTGATCAATATATACAAGACACGATACAAAATATTTGAGTTCTGACACAATTTATGTTCAGAACTGACGAGTATTCTCGCAATACAAGAACAACCAACGAACCGACCCCAACTTGACAAATCACACAGACCACAGGTGAATATTTGGGACATTTGAAAGACCTTGAAATATCTAAATATAAACGATTATATTCACTTGAAAGACCTTGAAACATCTAAATATAAACGAGAATCGAAAGCACGGATGCCGATAAAATTTTGTTGTTTATTTTTTTGTTAATTGTGGTTTATTTAGCTTTCTGAACATTAAAAAGGTAAAAATATCAAATGAAAACACTGTTTCAGATAGAAATGTATTATGTGAGAGAATACACTCCAACTTGTAGATTCTTAAAAATAATCAACTCGACCCTGACGGGTCTCGTTGATTATTTTTAAGAATCTACAGTTGGAGTGTATTCTCCACTAAGTAATGGTACACATAAAAATAAAACTGCTTGTTCTAGAAGACTTCGGAAACAACACATTTTTATAGCATCATTCAGACAGGTGTATAATCTAATAGTTAGGCTGGAATATACAATAATAAACAAAATGGAAAGATGATAAATAACAACAAAGAACATCATACAATTATTAAAAAAAAAACATTTCTCCGCGTTTCAATCGCAAAATAAAGTGCATCGCCGTCAAACCTACTTTAGTGACAACCTCTGTAAAGCAATAACTTGTATCATGTTACTTTAATTCTACATAAGTTCATTTCATGTCAATTAAATTCAACGACCACATGATGAGGTAGGAAACATCGATGTAATGTTTGTCGAAGTAAAGAGTACCGCACGTTTAAGGTCTAGAGATCGTCAAACATCAACATTAAGTCATGCGCTATGTTCATCATTGAGTGTTTTACAATATATTTGAGGTGAAGAACAATATTTCGTTTGATATTCTTACATGAATGTATCATAATTTCCATTTATCATCACTTGCATACACATCATTCGTGTGACAATATCAATTTTCTATATACAGTCCACCATAAAGGCAGATATCACGGAAAATATGGACATAGACATGGTGGGAAATATGGACACAAATATCACGGAAAATATGTGCATAAACATAGAGGAAATTACAAAAGATATCACAATTTTCAGATAGTCCATCGTAGATTCTCTTACCATGGAATAGGTAAGCCAGATTGTGATTAACAAATATTACAGATATAAACAAGTTATGCATAGAATATCAATTGTAATGTTCTAGGCTCCCAGCGTATTCATTTTGCTCTCTTGTCACGCTATGGTAAAACAAAAAGAAAGTTGACTACTCCCGAAATTTAGAGTCCCTTATTTTGAAACTTATTTCTGTAGACTTTGACGAATATGATTTTTGAGGTAATTCTGTTTTCATGCTTGCCACTAATAGGTCTAAATGCTGCCTATGATTCTCAAAAGCGATTTTTTGATATGCTATTTGAAGACACCGATAAATGCATAATTATCATATGAATCAAAATCACATGAACTTTATGGGAAAATTAATCTATGAAATATTTCGCGCAATGCGTCAAAATGGAAATTATATGAAAATTACATCAATATCGCATGTGATGATAATGACATGACTATAAAAATAAGTAAGCATTTGACAAACCATGAGTGCTATTTGCCACCTGTAGAGTCTTATAAATGACCAAATTATTGTGGCAATTGGTAAATTGTCATGAATTCGAAAATGACCGCCTTCTTTTGCTTTGTTAATAAACGAACGAGTGATCCATTCGGTATTATCTCATTAGTACATACGCTGGTGAATGTGACTGACTTTTCCATTGGCAGCATCAATTGTGTGCGACATTTTTCGCAAACGTAAATATATATTACCGTCTTCCAATCAAAGTATACTACCGTATTTGTACTCTTAGACATATCAGAATCGAAATAAATCATGGATTCAGAATGTGTTTTGAGTTTTAACATAGATTGGCAGATATTAGTGAATTTTATCCCTCGCTTCTGATTCGGGATAAAATACTAACATCCGCCAATCCATGTTAAAACTCCCAACACATTCTGGCTTTCATGATTTATTTCTTAAATATAAAAACTCGTGAAGTACTCTATAATTATTTTTTTATCTTTTATTTCATGGCAGTGTACTCACTGAAATGTGGTACAAAACGTTTCTATAGATTATGGAGGAGTTGTTATAGAGTGCACCACAGAAGGAGTGTATGCTTTGGAAAATTACAAAAACAACACATCTTTGTGACGTACCATTCAGGTAAATGGTAAAATTAAATAAAAAAAAATACATATGGCTATGACCGTCAGCCCAATTGATTCCCCGAATGCTGTGGTTAAACTAAGTGCGTCAGTTCAAAATGATACCATATATGTTTAACATATTCTTCTCAATGCCGTCTTTAGACTAGATTTCATTACACATTCAACTTTTTGCATGTAAAATATAGAGCCTCATCAATAGAGATATAGAGATCAATGATATTGGAGCTAAACGGCATTTTCAAATAAATTCAGTGTTTATTTGTTTTTTTATATTTTATTAGTGCTTTCGCTATTATCACATGAGGTTGTATCGAGTACACCTTGTCCTGTGAGTGAATCGAACTTAAAACATTACCGATAATAGCTAATGATGTCATAGATAGATGTAAACCATCCTATCGAGATCATTATCCGGTTTTTGATTTTCTAAATTTGAAAATCTTTGTTAAATACCGGAAAATTAGTGCAATTTGACTACTACATTACTATATGTCATATCTTTTATAGAAATATGTTTTGCAATAACTTCAGAAATACATTGCTTAATTGTATTCCTTATAAAAATAGTTCTTTCTTTCAAACGTTGCGCTATATTATTAATAGAAATATTAGGAAATATAATTAACATATTCGTTTTTATAAATCAGGTCATCATAGCAGTCATGGACACCACGGACATTACCATGTCAACGGACTATACCATTTCAACAAACATATGAAAAAGCATTTATATTTGCACAAGAAAATTGCTAACAATCACGTGAGACGAATAAATGGCGTGGCAAAAAAGCATGTTTCAAGAATATCAAATATAAGCAACAAGCACGTGAAAAATATAAATTCTGCAGCAAATAAACATGTAAAAAGAATTTCAAATGAGGCTAATCGACATATTAAGAAATTTGTGCAAATTGCTAAAGAACATCTGACGAAACTACAAAAACACACCAAACATCATCTCTACACTGTGGAGAAACAACACAAAAAACACATGAAGGAACGTGAATATCAACATAAGATACACCTTACTAACTTAGAGAAGATACATAGACGACACGAACAATTTATCTCTGAACATCATCATCATCACCATCATGGACATACCAGCGGACATGGTAATTCCCATGGAAACTATGAACACCAAGTTACCGTAAGTGAGGGTTACGGAGGAGGAGGAGGAGGTTCATCGTTCGCACAAACAAGTAGTCATAATGGTGGGTTCGGACAATTATTGACACACAATCGAGATGATAACGTTCCAGAAAGAAGGGTGACAGTGGAAGCAGGTGGTAATAACAATGCCTATTAAATACATAATAGACATGAATTGGCATCTGGAGGTAATTGTTGACAGCAGTGTATTTTTTTATGTCATTCGTACTGTAAATACAGTATTGATTTTATATATAATGTTAAATAACAACAAGTAAAACAGAAAACAGTCAATAAAAAATTACAATTATGAAATAAAATGAAAAACAAACAATATCACACTGAAATAAATAAATATCAAAGAAAAGTAATAAATAATAAATGAAGGAAACTAGTTTGGGAAAAAAAACACATTATAAATGTACAAACAAGAAATATATGAAACTCAAGCCATTTAATACAGTGCAAGACTGTAAATAACCACACATTTTATTTGAAAACAACAAAATGACAATATGCATTTGTACCATCACATGCAAAATGTAGCTATTACAAAATTATCACGTAGTGAGAATAGAAACAATGAACAACCTGTCTATTACGTTCTGCATTCGTGATACATCTCCATAGTCAGGTATTTGAGTAAATAAAATTAATCAATTCAAAACAAAACTCAACGGTGATACAGTGGTGAGCTTACTGGCCGCCTCAAATGTGTTAAATTGTTGGGTCGAGTCAGACTATGACATTGGTATTTGTTACTTCTCTGATTAACATGCAACATTAATAATAAAGAGCAAAGCATGTTTGGCTCGGAATCAGGGAAATGTATCCGATTAAAGCGGCATGTTTTAGTGAGGTAATGCTATAAAATCCCTGCATATTGATCTTTCACAAAACAGACATGATTATTATATCGTCGAATGTTACTTGCTCTATTAATATTTGCATTTGTACATTAGAAAATAATGGATTATTTTTCTTTTTAGGGATATCCAAGATGTTAATAATATATAATAAATTATGAACAAATTATCGTTTTCGTTTTCGTATCTGTAACCTTATTTTGTGAAATGCCGGAGACGTTCATTACAAAACACAAGAAATGAAATATATCTCGCACTTTGTTATAATGATTTGACATACCGGGTATGTTCTGCTTTCGTATTTGATAGCATATTTCTTAACCAACAGATTATACCTTGGTCCTCCGTAAAAAGCTTGAAGATAACAAAAGGTTAATCAGAAGTCGTATATTGAAGAATGACAGACAATACAATGGCCAAAAAGAAACAAAACGGAGAAGCGCGAGCAATTATCTACAAACTGTACACAAAGAAAACAATAGATTGGGCAAAACGAACCCTACTAAAAACTCAGATGCTCCGGTAGTCTAAGCAATCACTGCTCTTCTAGGGGCACACGTCGAGTTATTATTTAACAAAACGAAAATCATCGCATATGAATATTGTTTTGGGCAGTAGTATATGTAAATATCAGATATCATTAATGAAATATGTACCACCCACAGAACAAATAGGAGTGGTGACAAACTGAACATCGTTTAACAGCAAGCGGGAATTATAGTGGATTACACAACAAGCAATAAAAACGCGAAAACATGTAATTTGACGATCTGAACAACCCGAACCGAATTGTAATTTAGCTGCAATGAATTTGTAAGTTTGTAGTGTGTTTGTTACTGTGACATAGTGTCAGTGTGTTTTATTTATTGACCATTCCCGTTTAACGATAGTTCTTTCATATTATCTGAAACGGTTCAACATACAATGTAGCTATTGCCAGCCCTTTCCTGTTCTCCAAACGGTAGGTACCTGTTGACCACACTTTTCTGTTCTCAAAACCAGTTCGAAATACCTATTTGGCAACCTTTGCCTGTCATCTGGAACAGTTAGATATACATATGGACAACCACTTCCTCTCCGCGGAAGAGGATGACATACATATTGACGTCCCTTGTTTATCCTCCGAAACAATTAAACATGCACATTCACAGCTCTTTCTTTGCCCTGGATTAGTTTAGAATAACTATCGAGTCCTTTCATGTGGTACAAAAGAGATATCCTTACATATCGATAGTTTTTACCAATTCTTCTGATTCGACATGAACAGAGACAAGACATTTTAATCAAACTGTAGAAGAAGGATATGTATGTACAATACTAGTATGTTGTCCAAGCATTCGTTCTATTGCTTTGTTTTACTTAAGATTTTGTTGGATTTTCTTTCCAACCAAATACTCGTAGATAAAACAAAAAACACCAAAAACAAATAAACAAATAAACAAACAGACAAAAGCAACAAATAAGCAAAACGAAAACACAAAACAAAACAAACAACAAAAACAAACAAAATGCATTGCCGCTGATTTATGATGTTATGGACATTGTGTATCAGAATAATATGTCAGATCAGAGATAGTATTCAAGTTGAGTCAGAATTATAATGCTGATTTTAACATTATCAAATTTAATTTGGCTTTTTGGAATTTTAGTAGTTAATTTAATCAAGTGTTAATGATTGCTTCATCCGCAAATGAGAGGTCGCATATATTTAATATCATTCATAGCTCAAATCTTGTGAAAATTAAACTTTATATTTAATGGGCTGGATTGCATAAAATCAATAATATACAATCATTGTTTATTGATACAGTCAATACATAGAGATTATCACATGGCCTTTTTCATATCAGATCCCTTATATATCAACCAGAGAGCTAGGATGTTCGAGGGCTGATATCAGGACCAAGGTTTCATGAGAGATCTGATATGAAAAAGTCGATGTTATGATAATTTTTATCATAAACTTGGCATTGCTATGTTAGTTATTGTAGAATATTCTAGTAACAGAAAGATACAACCAACAATCAATTAAGTTTCTATACTTTAATAAAGTAACAAAAATTACTTAGTAGTATATACAATTTCACATATCAAATTAATAAATTACAACTGGCCTGTCTGTCAATGTTCAATATAGAAACTATGGCTCAAAATTTGCTGGGTTAGGCTAAAATTCCACATTTTTCAAACAAATTTCAAAAAGGTAAAACATGATATTTGTCTCCTTTGGAGGGACGCTGTTTCAACAGGTCGTCGGCATACCAATGGGTACGAATTGTGCCCCTCTTCTAGCCGATTTATGTTTATACTTATATGAGTCGGAGTTTTTTCAAAAGCGTGTAAAAGATAAGAAGATTCATGCAGCTAGAGCCTTTAATTTCACATACAGGTATATTGATGACGTTTTATCTATCAATAATTCTAGCTAACCACAAATCCTCCATGACCTCTTTTAACATTCCATCTGGTAAAGAGTCTGATGATTTACCCTATTTGTATTGGATACCTAAGCTCCATAAGACACCATAAAAAGAAATGTACATAGCGGGATCATCAGCTTAATAATTGTCTATTCACCTGACAAAGATTCTATCTGCAGTAAAAGAGGGACAACAGAAATATTGTGAAACTGTTTACTCGCGTAGTGGCATCAATCACATGTGGATCTTGAAAAACTCTAAAGACCTTTTGGATGACCTTAAATCAAGATCTTTCTCTCAGCTGTCCCCATCAAAACTTTTTCAACTCTGTATATCACTCTACCGCATGAGAAATTGAAAACCAGCTTAAAATAAACCATTCACAAAGTTTTCAGTCATAGACACGATGGCTCAAAATCTGTTGTATTAGGCTACAATTCCACATACTTTTCAAACAAAATTCAAAAAGGTAAAACATGCTACTCCGAGGAACAAGTGATCAGTATGCTGGAGTTCCTCATCGATAATATATTTGTCTCCTTTGGAGGGGCACTGTTTCAGCAGGTCGTCGTCATATCAATGGGTACGAATTGTGCCCCTCTTCTAGCCGATTTATTTCTATACTCATATGAGTCGGAGTTTCTTCAAAAGGTTGTAAAAGATAAGAAGATTCATGAAGCCAGAGCTTTTAATTTCACATACAGGTATATTGATGACGTTTTATCTATCAATAATTCTAGATTTGCTGCATTTCTTCCATTGATATTTCCCCCATAGCTGAAAATTAAAGAGACCACATATACTGCTTCGTGCGCATCATTTTTGGACTTATACCTCGAATTTGACGACAGTGGTCAACTCAGTACTACAATTTATGATAAATGGGACGACTTCAATTTTAAAATCATAAATTTTCCAAATATGTGCAGTAATATACCAGCTTCTCCTGCATATGGTGTTTACATCTCGCAATTGATTCGCTATGCAAGGGCCAGTAGCAATTATTCTGATTTTCTGAAACGTCATCTTTATCTGAGAAACGGATACTGGACCAGGGCTATGCAAAGATTCGCCTTATTCGATCTCTTAAAAAGTTTATCCTCCGATAACAAGATCTTGTCGAAATATATTCTGTCTCTGCAGAGACGATAATAAACGATGGATTTTCATAAAGTGAAAATGTATAAAAATAAGGAATTCAACAAAAATGACGTAAAGGTGTTTTTGACATTTTCTTTCGTAGTTAAAATATTCAGGTGACACGTGGTTGTTGATGGAAATGGTTCACGATAGATGTTCAACCCTCCTCACTGAATTTAGTACTGCGTTGATTATTATTTTACCTATTTTTGATCCAGTATTGATATAAATACAGATATAGTGACAGGCGGAACCTCTGAACCGTAATGAAAGCGTGAGGTTTGGCGCCTTAAAATCTTATTCAACCCACCATTTCTTTGGAAATGGCTGTACCTAGTCAGGGTCATTACGGTTTTCACATTTTCCGGGTTGTTGACTGATTTTATCTGTTTATATACTTATGAGTTTTGACTTTCCCTTTGGAAGATTGTTCGGAGTTCGATAATTATGTTATTATTCTTATTTCCTACTAAATAAATGTTCGTTTTCTTTCCAGTATAATAGTTCGATCCGTTCTGATTGCTATGGAAAGGAATTCCCGTTGAATTAAAATATCCTTTAGTTAAAATCCACAAAGTTTCCAAATATTGTCCGTTGAAATTGCTAATAGTTCAATGTTCAAGTCACGTGTCTTCACTCAGTAAATATATTCAAATACAATGCTATAGATTCAAGCTGTTATATAAATTCTAAATTTCAGACTGACTGTTCTTAAATTTGCTGTTACTTATATACTAATTTAATTATATTCTAAAGTTTTCCAAAATGTGTGACTTTGGTTAAATACATACACAATATGTAGAAATATCTAGAACATATAAAAAGTCAAGATCAAAATTAAAATGTGTAAACAACTTGACATAATTTTGATAACCTATTTGCACTGATGATGTCATATTTATCAGCAACGAGAAATATTCTTATGAACAAAATAATATATCATATTTATTATATATACATAACGGCATCAGAAAACATTTCTGGAAATTGACGAATTATAATGCGATACTAATTACAGAAAGTTCTGAAAGGGATATGATATATTTCGGAACTGTGTGATACATTGCTTTTAATTAACCCGCTAAGGTAATCTTGGAAAGATTTCTAATATATTTCGTTTGATTTTAACTTATATATCGCATGGTACAAACATTTTTTCCAACTATACGTATATGACAAATGTTTTATCGGATCGACCCGATGAAAGTATATATACAGAGGACGAAGTCCGAGGTCAATATGCTTATTTGGGTCGAAAAAAAGATGCATAAAACGATAACAAAAGATACAATTTTTTTATTATAATATCATATTATCTAACAGTTGGGAGTTGTAAATTCATGACATTATTTATATTTTTGTAAAATGAATATACCATTATAATGTTGTTGCTTAATATTCCTAGTTTGTGATTGGACAATGCTGTAATTTTCACGGTATCAATTCCACGGTTGAAACATCATGAGATAATTTTTGCCGATTACCGCTTACGTCATTTTGTCAATAATGTGGCAATGCACATCTATACACATGATTACATTAGAATGGAGATAACTGTATTGTATTTAAAAATGTGATGGCATTAATTGTCGATTTATTGGTGTAATGTTCACAACACCAATTCCATGGTTGAAATAGCACGAGTTATTTTTTAGAAAATTAGCTGATTACTGCTTACGTCTTCTTATCAATAATGTGACCATACATCATCTATATACATTTCACCTAATCTAAAGTTGCGAGTTCGAATTCCACTCATGGCGATGTCACTTGATCCAACATTATGGGATAAAGTTTGTTAGTAACTTGCTGCAGATCTGTGGTTTTTCCTTGGTACTACGGTTTCCTCTACCAATAAAACTGACCACCACGATTTAACTGAAATATTGTTGAAAGTGGCGTTCACACCATAACCACCACCACCACCACCATATATTTCCTTAGATATACATTGTACATTCTGATGTAGTTGTTAAATATTTATGGTTTGTGATTGGACAATGCTGTAATTTTCACGGTATAAATTCCACAGGTGAAATAGCACGAGCTTTTTTTTTCAAGAATTTTAGCCGCTTACGTCATCTTGTCAATAATGTGGCAATACACATGATTACATTAGAATGGATATAACTGTATTGTATCTGAAGCGTCGCCAGTAAACACAATTTGCGACTATCAAAACTCCAATTGATGCCGTGAAATTTTCAAATACAATACAGTTATCTCCCAAATGTATATTTTATGTAAAAAATGTTTTGAAAATATAACGTTGAGTGGCTTATGAATATAAAATAAAGATATGCTATATGATATCAAATTCCTAAGATTTGAAAATTAATTTTTGCTTAAAACATAAAGATGAAACCTCTTTATTTCAATCTCAAAATAAATATAAGAAATTAATCTAAGTTAAATTTCAATTAAAAACTATACTGTTGTAAAAAATTATGTTTCATTTAGAACTTGATGTTACTTTATATAAAAACAAAATATATCTCAATTTCAAAGCTTTCAAAATTTAAGACTGTAAAACAACGGTCTGTTCACGTTTCTCCCACATTTTGAATAATGTGTAAATGATGCTTACAGTGAACGCATTGTGAATGAAACCCCTTAAATCAAATTATTTCTTTTTAGAAATTAAAACAAATTATTTGACAACTGAACAATTAAAGAAAAAGTCGAAACTTGATAAACAATACTTATTGTCACATTTCATAAAAAATCACTAGAAATATTCAAATAACACAAATAAGGAGGGTAAATGAGTTACGGAACTACAGTGGCAGTACAAACAACCTGATGTTTGATAAATATACTTAACAGTGATTGTTTTTTTTTGGTGGACATAAGCTCAAAAAACGTGACAACATTATGTCTTTTCATAAAATATTTTTGAAGAATATGTTTGCATTTTTTTATCTAATTGTATAAATTACAGTACCTATTTCCTCTACCAATATTTCTACGTCTAACGAATGCCCTTGTCAAGATAATATTTGATTAATTCATGTTAGAGGCGAAGGGAAGCTAGATAAAAAGAAAAAAAAAATTCTGAAAATATTTTACTGCTATATTTTGCATTTAATTTCTCTGGGTTTTTTTATTGTCATTTTAATGTTTCGTTTCCATAATTGTTTGTTGTCTCAATATTTGATTAGTAATAGACATGTTCTATTAAATTAACTGAAAGATGCAATGTATCCAAATTCGAACATAATTTTTTTGCAAGGGATGGAATATAAAAATTAAAAATCAATACAAGGAGTAAAAATAAACAAAAGTGTGGACAACAATGAAGATTTTTGGTATCAAATTATTAAGTCGTGGTCGAGATTGTATGGATTTACAACTACTTGTGCAATCAGTGCCTATCACCACTAATTCTGCTCAAGGCGTTGTGTACTCGATACAACATTATGTGATAAAGTGATAAAAATTGTCAGTGAATTACGGCAGGTTCGTGGTTTTCTCAGGATATCTTTCTACATTATCTCTTTTCATAAAATATTTAGGAAGAATCTGTTTGCGTTTTTTTTTATTTAAAGATGAACACTCTAAAACATAATGGTACTCATCGCCTAATTCCTGATCATTACATATATTACAGTACCTATTTTCTCTATCAACATTTCTACATCTAACGGTTTCAATCGATAGATAGTGTTTTGTTGCGTATTGAAATATTCCTCGAATTCAAATTTGGCTTGAAAAAATCCTATATTTTAATGCTTTTGAAGAATCTGACAAAGATGTTGGCGAATTCTGCACAAACTGATCTATCTAACAATTAACACATTTTAGCCATTCTTTTTATTAACATTTTCTGTTTCCCATATATATGTAAATATACACTCATTTAGAATTGTCTTAATAAAGTAAATCCAGCTTAAGTTAGAATAACCATGTTCATTTAATTTTCAAGAAAGTCTATAAAATACATTCGAAAACTTATCCTGGTTACGCTTAAAAGTCATGCCCAGTATGAAATTTTCTGTACTTTTATATCTGCATCTCAAACTCACAGCAGGGTATCAAATGTTAACTTCGATTAAAAAAAATGGCGGGGTGCTCTTTAAATATGACATGAACAAATTCCAGACAGCAAAGCTCCTGTACACTTGGGATTTACATCAAAGGTATTGCCTAGGCCTTTAACTGACTTAAGTGCCTGGGTGGATTTCTGCACCTCAAGCCCACAGCAGGGTGTCGAATGTGAAGTTCGATATTATGTAAATAACTAGGATAGTTGTTTGACATGATATTGTTAGTTGAGTTTATAATGTTTTCATGCTATTGCTTTGACATGATAATGTTTGTTGAGTTTATAATGTTTTTATGCTATTACTTTAACATGATATTGTTAATTTAGTTTGTATTTTATTTTACATGGTAGTGTTAATTTTATTGTGTTATTTTCTACAAGTTTTTTTGGTGTGGTAGGATGAACCACAGAATTGGCAGATGTGTTCGAACGGACAGTTATTTCCTCTTGGACACCAGCCATCTTTGTTATTGAAGACATAACAAAATGATTGTCGTGTTTGTAGCTGTGCTTGGGCACGAAAGGGCTAATTAACTACTTGTTGCATAGCCCTGTTATTTAACTTATTTATAGTAGGCACTTGTATTTGTGACGTGTTGACGACTTGTCTATTAAGATGTGGAATAAGCATTTTAGTTTTATCTGCAATACCCTCTGCCAATGCACCGTGGTACAGTTCGGCGACTACAAGGTCTCATGGCAAAATATGAGCATCTCTTTCACGCCAACTCCTAAAAACTCTGTCATACTTAAAGGCTACGAACTCACTTGATTATTTTGCTACATTTTGAATTATTGACGCATACTTCATAAAATTACCCGCCTCTAATGGGTATTTCTGACAATATAAGCTGACAATCACATGAAATGCAGACATCCAGTGTGTCATGTTTTGAAATCTATAAGGAGCAGGTGGGATTTTTTCATATCCCAATGAGTTTGAAGTCTCAACCATTATGAATCTTTCTCTCGGAGTATTGTGAGTTAAAAATACTCCCAAATACACAAATTCATTTGCCCAAAGCATCCCTTTGGTTTTGGGGTTAATACCTAATGTTGACGGTTTAGACATACTTTGTCTACCATACAATGGTGTGTATGAGTGCATGTTGGTATTTGAATTCGTCACTACGTATTGAATGTCCTTACCTGCCACATTATCTGTCTGATGATTACTCACAATGTTGGCTGGTGTACTATTGTCCTATTAGTGTCGCCAGTTGTCAGGGGAAGTATATCTTCCAAATTATGGACATCTGCCTGGTCCCTTTGCCTATCCTGAATTCTTTCCGCGTTTTCCCCAGAAGCGCTTTTCAATGCTGAAAGCACTGAACTGGTGAGTTGAAGAATTAATGACGTATTTTATTTTCCTCTGAATACTATCTTCTAATGTGAAATGATCAGATTATGATCCATCCTGTTGTGTCTCTATAGGGGCACCTAAAGTCGCAGATGGATGTTTTCTTGTTTTTATTCTCCTTGACTTTCAAGGGAGAGGACCATTACCCCTCTTAGACATCGTTTCGTCTCTTTCTGACTGTAAATTGCTCTTTTAACGTAAATTTTTTCTTGAAATTTCTCAAATTTCTTTCAGAATTGCAATGGCGAAGCGAAAGTAATGATTCCGCGCAGTCGCCAAGAATTAAATTTGCTTACATCATATTTGCATTGACAAAAGGAGTAATTTCCCTTCGACCATTAGTGATGCATGACCTGCCATAAATAAATTTATATATGTCTTATATAAATATTGTTTTATAGATCATGCATCTAGACCTCCATAAATGACTAAAATACAACTAAGTGCAACCAAATGTTGATCTTCAACTATCAATTTTGTATGAGTGCCAATTGTGCTCTTCATCTCACCGACATGTCGTTTTATTAGTGCAAGGCAGACTTCATACAGGGTGTTCTAAAAATTAAGCTAAACCTTTCTTTTAATTTCACGTTCCGCTATGATTATGTTCTTTCACTAAATAATTTTAAGCTTTGTGATGTTGTTGATCGCCTATATCACATTGATTTGGAAATCCCGGAACACCCGAGTTCAACCCCAGTGTTACTCAATCTTTAGTTTTCTGTGTAGTGTTTTGTATGTCAGTATTTGTTTTTTTGTTCTTTTTCTTTTGTATTTTTATATTGTCTGTCCTTCTATTTATGGCTTTCCTTTACCTCTTTGGTATTTTCTAACTATTGTTATCACGGTTGATTGCACAGTGAATAAATTAATTTGAGTTCTTGAAAGAAAGGTAACAAATGTAGAGATCTATTTAATTGTTTAAGAATTATGAACATTGTTCATTGTTTCCCTAAATATAGGCAAGATATTACAGAATTAACAAAAAACACTCTGGTTCTATCAAATAGTATTCAACAGACAGTCGGCATTCGTATGGGTGCCAATTGTGCTCCTCTTCTTTGATTAGTGCAAGGCAGACTTTATATAGGGAGTTCTAAAAATGAAGCTAACCCTATCTTATAATTTCACGTTCCGATATGATAATGTTCTTTCACTAAATAATTCTAAGTTTGGTGATTTTGTTGATCGCCCATATCCCATTGAGTTGGAAATCAAGGAAACCACATAAACAGCTTAGTCTGCTTCATTCTTTTACCTATGCATCGCAATTTGCATTGAGGGTCTATTAAAAACGACAGTTTCCGAGAAAAGAGATGATTGCAATTTTCTCATGGTGAACTTTCCATTTATAAGTAACAACGTTCCAGCACCACCTGCATGTGGAATTTATTTATCTCAGTTACTACGATATTCTAGAGATTGTAATTCCTATCACGATGTTCTTGATAGAGGTTGTCTGCGTACAAGGAAGTTATAGAATGTGTGGTGCCTAGTAGCTAAATTGAAGCCATTACTTCGAAAGTTGTATGGTCGCCATCATGATTTGGTTAGCCATTGATCGGTTGCAATTGACCACATACATGTTCCATCTGTCGTAATCTCAATCCGATCCTTATCACATTCATGGCTTATCACCGAGTTGGCAGGAAGGGTAACTTGACAGCACATGAACTGCTTTTCATTCAGGAACACCCGAGTTCAACCCCAGTGTTACTCAATCTTTAGTTTTCTGTGTAGTGATTTGTAGGTCATTATTTGTATTTTTGTTCTTTTTCTTTCTGTTTTTATATTGTCCCTCCTTCTTCTGTTTACGGCTTTCCTTTACTTCTTTGGTATTTTCTAACTATTGTTATCAGGGTTGAATGCACAGTGCAAAATTAATTTAAGTCCTTGAAAGAAAGGTAACAAATGTAGAGATCAATTTAATTGTTTAAGAATGATGAGCATTGTTCATTGTTTCCCTAAATATGGGTAAGAGATTACAGAGCATGCAAATAATAGTTGTATAATCAATTGTTTGTCTCTCATTATCAAGCATCTCTGTGCTGTGTAGGACTTCAATGGCTAAACACGTGTTCTTCCGATAAACATAGTTATGAAAGAAAACAGGTATGGTCAGGAATTCCTTATATCCTCAGGTTTCATTGAACAAGTCTAAAATTACCTATGTGTTCTCTAGTGTTAGTTTGAATAATCATATATATCTAAGAACAGCATATTATCATTGAATAAAAGTCGTCTCCTACTTGGTTCTTGAAGCTTATCATATAATATGTACCATGTTAATCTGAATGTTGCATTCAGCTATACACATTGTTCAACACAGCATGGTACTTAGTCTGAATTTGTTTTTAATAGGTGGTCATCACAGTCAACGTGTAGCTGCTTATGGCCGGAAGTCTCATCACGTAATATCACACCACGTAGTATCACGTACGTTATCAAAGACTTACAAATATTGATGGGGAATATTGATATATAATTAATTTTAGAGTCACGTGTCATTTTATACATGTTTTGATTGATTTAAAAAGTTGAGGTTATTTTCATATGCACTGAATCTGAAAATAGACGTCGTTCTCAAGGCGTCACGTGCCGTTGTCATCAGGCGATTTCCTTTAAATGAGGTACCTTTGGGGTTATTTAAATTTATTTCCGATTATTTGCCTTAATTTGAAACAAATAAATATATTTTTCAATATCATAGGAAAACAAGTTTGGATTAATTTATAAGGATTGATCGAAATTATTTGTTCAGTTCATTCGAAATAACCTCAATCAGGTTTTACACATCCTTGCGTAAGCCGATACGCGGGTTACACGGTGTGTACAACCTGAATGGTGTTATTTCTTCATGAACCGAAAAAAATTGCGATCAATCCTTAAATAGAAGACATCTTAATGATGAGAGTTCTAAGAGTACGACGTCACTGTCAACAATATTTCACTTTTATCACAATGGTCCATTTTAATCCATGATATACAGATTTTATGTAGGTCACAAGCAATCTTATCACGTAATTAAACCTATTTATGGAATGGAGTTGAACTCTGAAACCATCGTTATGACACAGGGATGGCCTCTCGATAGGTGTAATCAGGAGTAAAACATGACAGTGGACCGTTTCCGAAGAATGCTTCGATCCTTGTACTATTTAGCCACCACCCTAATTCCACATAATTTACCAGTGGAAATAAAAATGACCCCTAATGTCCCAATCGATTGTGTTTTCTTACGTTGTTGAAGGTTAATAATATGATGTTTAACGCCACTTTCAAGAATATTTCAGTCATATCGTGGTGGTCAGTTTTATTGGTGAATGCGTACCCGAAGAAAACTGGTTATGTATCTTGCCATGAGCGAGATTCACACTCACAATTTTAGTAGTTATAGGCAATGATTGCAAACTCAATTACCATACGGTCTCGACCAGGACGGCTCCTTATATGTTGTTGAACTTGTTCTCGTCTTGAATATGTATGAAATATTTACGGCTCAAAATCAATCAATCAATCAATCAATCAATCAATCAATCAATCAATCAATCAATCAATCAATCAATCAATCAATCAATCAATCAATCAATCAATCAATCAATCAATCAATCAATCAATCAATCAATCAATCAATCAATTAACTAATCAATGAATCAATCGATATTTTAAACGTGTGCATAATTATTTACCAATCCATGTACCATATGATTCAACCAACGAGACCTACAGATAACATTTTTGTCATTGATGAAAAATAACTGTTATAGCAGAATCGATGTAACAAGAAAAAGAAAATTACAATGCTTCTGTCTTGTGTCTTTAGGCATTTAACACTTGCCATGGGCATTGGAGCGCAATTAGATTTGCAAGAAATGTTTGAATATATCAAAATTACAAAAAGAGACTCCATGGTCGAAAAAACCTTACAAAGAAAACTAAAAATGTAATAACACGAACCCCACTAAAAACCGGGGGTGAACACAGGTGTACCGGGACTCAGCTAATACTATGAGCATATGTTGCATTGTTAATCAGGGTGTTGTATGTTACTATATGACGAGAGTATCATACTCCCAGTGCTTCAGCACTAAATGGTTTATTAGATAAAATTATTACTGAAATTGACAGTTGCTAAGTATTGTAATTATTAATACATCTAATGGTCTACTTCCTCAGCCGTAGCCGAATTTGTCTATCCTGTTCAGGGCCTTTCATTTTCTTGCTCCCTGGAACTTTAAATTATTTGGCTTTCCAAACATTCGATTTTGAGCGTACCTGATGAAGGTTATTCCAGAAACATACCTGATGAAGGTTATTCCAGAAACGTACCTGGTGAAGGTTATTCCAGTAACGTACCTGATGAAGGTTATTCCAGTAACGTACCTGATGAAAGTTATTCCAGAAACGCGTCGTGCGTACTAAATTAGATATCTATGTTTTTATTAAAAGACCAATTGTCATGAAGAAGTGTATGACATTCTAAATGATAAATATTTTATTGCAGGTTATCACGGAGGCTACCACAGAGTGTAGTACACATAATGCATGGCCATAGTTATGGAGGACACCATAAGGTTGCATCACATGTACATCTTCATGTGCATCATGGGCATGGGGGCAGAAAGCACAACAAATATCATGGATATAAAATAGTTCATCATGGGTTCACTCACAGCGGAGTGGGTAAGGCATCGCTTACTCAGAATGACAATAACACTCACACATTAATTGCCCATGACGGTAACATAATTATTTGATGATGTTGATGAGAGAGAATATGGGCGTCCGCCCATCACATCAGAAAAATATAGGTCTAAAACGAAACACTAGTACATTTAGAACATTATAGACCTCACGTTGAAAATAAACAGGGAAGCAAAATTTATATTGCTAGTTAGGGAAAGCGTTAATGACGTGTTCGCATGGTAATTTGGTATCTATATTTAGATATACAATCAGTGCCTTTCATTGTTAAGGTTGCATGGTAGATACACATGGCGCGGTGTGATGAAATTTATCAGTGAATTGCGACTTATTGATGGCTTCATCAAGGTACTTCGGTTTCGTACACCAATGAAATTGACTGCCAAGTATAAATCAACATTTATTAAAAGCCACTTGTTTTCTTTGTTTTTTCATTTGGTTTGGTTTTGCATTGCTTAAATGCAAAGCATGCATACTTTTCAATGTTTTTGTCTTAAAAATCGGAAACTCGTGTTTAATATCGACCATTTAGGTTGTAAATTAAAATATGGAAGAAAACATTTCTTCAGGTTATGGAGACGGTATGTGGTACACATCGAAATAAAACTGCTTGTTTTAGAAGACTTCGGAAATAACAAAGTTTTATAACATCATTCAGACAGGTGTATAATCTAGCAGTTAGGCTGGAATATACAATAATAAACAAAATGGAAAGATGGTAAATAACAACAAAGAACATGATCAAATTATAATAAAAAACAATTTCTCCGCATTTCAATCTCAAAATAAAGCGCATCGTCGTCAAGCCTACTTTAGTGACGACCTCTGTAAAGCAATAACTTGTATCATGTTACTTTAATTCTACCTCAGTTCATTTCATGTCAATTCAACGACCACATGATGAGGTAGGAAACACAGATGTAATGTTTGTCGAAGTAAAGAGTACCGCTCGTTTAAGGTCTGGAGATCGTCAAACATCAACATTAAGTCATGCACTATGTTCATCA
Source organism: Gigantidas platifrons (assembly GCA_002080005.1). Lineage (NCBI taxonomy): Eukaryota > Metazoa > Mollusca > Bivalvia > Mytilida > Modiolidae > Gigantidas > Gigantidas platifrons. The sequence goes on along the minus strand of MJUT01049015.1, from coordinate 403,504 downwards.
TTGAGTGTTTTATTATATCTGTGAGGTGAAGAACAACATTTCTTTTCATATTCTTATTTGAATGTATCATACTTTCTATTTATCATCACTTGCATACACATCATTCGTGTGACAATATCAATTATATTTATACAGGCCACCATAAAGGAAAATATCATGGAAAATATGGGCATAGATATGGTGGACACTACGGCGGTCACCATAAAGGAAAGCATCATGGGCAATATGGACATAAACATGAAGGACACTATGGTGGCCACCACAAAGGAAAACATGGAGGGAAATACGGAAATAAGCATGGAGGACATCATAACCGAAAATATCACGGGAAATATGGACACAAACATGGCGGAAAATATGGACACAAACATGGCGGGAAATATGGATACAAACATGGCGGGAAATATGGACTCAAACATGGTGGGAAATATGGACACAAACATGGCGGAAAATATGGACACAAACATGGCGGGAAATATGGACACAAACATGGTGGGAAATATGGACATAGACATGGTTGGAAATATGGACACAAACATGGTGGGAAATATGGACACAAATATGGTGGGAAATATGGACACAAACATGCCGGGAAATATGGACACAAACATGGTGGGAAATATGGACATATGCATGGTGGGAAATATGGACACACACATGGTGGGAAATATGGACACAAACATGGTTGGAAATATGGAAACAAACATGGCGGGAAATAGGGACACAAATATGGCGGGAAATATGGACACAAAGATGGTGGGAAATATGGACATAGACATGGTGGGAAATATGGACACAAACATGGTGGGAAATATGGACACAAATATGGTGGGATATATGGACACAAACATGCCGGGAAATATGGACACAAACATGGTGGGAAATATGGACATAGGAATGGTGGGAAATATGGACACAAACATGGTTGGAAATATGGACACAAACATGGCGGGAAATATTGACACACACATGGCGGGAAATATGGACACAACATGGTGGGAAATATGGACACAAACATGGCGGGAAATATGGACGCAAATATGGCGAGAAATATGGACACAAACATGTTGGGAAATATGGACATAGACATGGTGGGAAATATGGACACAAACTTGGTGGGACATATGGACATAGACATGGTGTGAAATATGGACACAAACATGGTGGGAAATATGGACACAAATATGGTGGGAAATATGGACACAAACATGCCGGGAAATATGGACACAAACATGGTGGGAAATATGGACATAGGCATGGTCGGAAATATGGACACACACATGGTGGAAAATATGGACACAAATATGGTTGGAAATATGGACACAAACATGGCGGGAAATATGGACAAAAACATGGCGGGAAATATGGACACAAACATGGTGGGAAATATGGACACAAACATGGTGGGAAATATGGCGGGAAATATGGACACAAACATGGTGGGAAATATGGACACAGACATGGTGGGAAATATGGACATAGACATGGTGGGAAATATGGACACAAACATGGTTGGAAATATGCATATAGACATGGTGGGAAATATGGACACAAACATGGTGGGAAATACGGACACAAACATGGCGGGAAATACGGACACAAAAATGGCGGGAAATATGGACACAAACATGGTGGGAAATATGGACACAAACATGGTGGACATCATAAAGGAAAACATCATAGAAATTATGAGTATAAACATAGACGAAACTACAACAGGTATCACGGTTTTCAGATAGTCTATCGTAGATTCTTTTCCCATGGAATAGGTAAGACAGATTGTGATTAAACATATTACAGGTATACAAAAGAAAGTTGACTCCTCTCGCAATTTAAAGTCCCTTATTTTGAAACTTATTTATGTAGACTTTGACAAATATGATACCTGAGGTAATTCTTTTTTCATGCTTGTCACTAATAGGTCTCAATGATACCTATGATTCTGAAGAGCGTTTTTTCATATGCTAGTTGAAGACACCGATAAATGAACAATTATCATATGAATCAAAATCACATGAGCTTTATGGATAAATTAATCTATCAAATATTTCACGCAATCTGTCATAATGGAAATTATATGAAAATTACATCAATATCGCATGTGATGATAATGAGACGACTAGATAAATAAGTAAGCACTTGACAAACCATGAGTGGTATTTGCCCCCTGTATAGTCTTATAAAAGACCAAATTATTGTGGCAATTGGTAAATTGTCATAAAATATGAAAACTCGTGAAGTACTCTGTAATTCCTTTTTTTTCTTTTATTTCATGGAAGTGTACTCACTGAAATGTGGTACAAAACGTTTCTATATATTATGGAGGAGTTGTTATAGCGTGCACCACAGAAGGAGTGTATGCTTTGGAAAATTACAAAAACAACACATCTTTGTGACGTACCATTCAGGTAAATGCTAAAATTAGATTAGTCCAAGTCCGTGATTTCAAATCGGTTGTATACCAATGTCCTTGTTACACCAAGACTGTCAGCCCAACTGATTACTCGAATGTTGTGGTTGTGCGTCAGTTCAGAATGGTACCATATATGCTTAGCATAGTCTTTGCAAGGCTGGCTTTAGACTAGATTTCATTACATATTCAGCTTGTTGCATATAAAATATAGAGCCTCATCGATAGTGATATAGATATCAATGATATTGGAGTTAAACGACATTTTCAAATAATATTCAGTATGTATTTGTTTTTTTCCATTTGATTTGTGCTTTCGCAATTATCACATGACGTTGTATCGAGTACACCTTGTCATATGAGTGAATCGAACTCAAAACGTTACCGGTAATAGATAATGTTGTTATAGGTATATATAAACCATCCTATCGAGATCATTCTCCGGTTTTTGATTTTCTAATTTTTAAAATCTTTGTTAAATACCAGAAAATTAGTGCAATTTTACTTCTATATTACTATATGTCATATCTTTTATAGAAATATGTTATGCAACAACTTCAGAAATATATTGTTTAGTTGTATTCCTTATCAATATAATGCTTTCTTTCAAACGTTGCTCTATATTATTACTAGAAATATTAGGCAATATAATTAACATATTCGTATTCATAAATCAGGTCATCATGGCAGTCATGGACACCACAGACATTACCATGGCAACTGACTATACCATTTCATCAAGCATATGAAAAAGCATTTAAATTTGCACAAGAAAATTGCCAACAATCATGTGAGACGAATAAATGGTGTGGCAAAACAACATGCTTCAAGAATATCAAACATAAGCAACAAGCACGTGCAAAATATAAATTATGCAGCAAATAAACATGTAGAAAGAATTTCAAATGAGGCTAATCGACATATTAAGAAATTTTCAGAAATTGCTAAAGAACATCTGGCGAAAACACACCAAACATCATCTCTACACTGTTGAGAAACAACACAAAAACACATGAAGGAACGTGAATATCAACATAAGATACACCTTACTAACTTAGAGAAGATATATAGACGGCACGAACAATTTATCTCTGAACATCATCATCATCACCATCATGGACACCACGGACATTACCATGTCAACGGACTATACCATTTCAACAAACATATGAAAAAGCATTTATATTTGCACAAGAAAATTGCTAACAATCACGTGAGACGAATAAATGGCGTGGCAAAAAGGCATGTTTCAAGAATATCAAATATAAGCAACAAGCACGTGAAAAATATAAATTATGCAGCAAATAAACATGTAAAAAGAATTTCAAATGAGGCTAATCGACATATTAAGAAATTTGTGCAAATTGCTAAAGAACATCTGGCGAAACTACAAAAACACACCAAACATCATCTCTACACTGTTGAGAAACAACACAAAAAACACATGAAGGAACGTGAATATCAACATAAGATACACCTTACTGACTTAGAGAAGATACATAGACGGCACGAACAATTTATCTCTGAACATGAACATCATCATCACCATCATGGACATTCCAGCGGACATGGTAATTCCCATGGAAACTATGAACACCAGGTTACCATAGATCATGATTACGGAGGAGGAGGTTCATCGTTCGCACAAACAAGTAGTCACAATGGTGGGTTCGGACAATTATTGACACTAAATCGAGGTGATTACGGTCCAGAAAGAAGGATGACAGTGGAAGCAAGTGGTAATAACAATGCCTATTAAATACATAATAGACATGAATTGACATCTGGAGGTAATTGTTGACAGCAGTGTATTTATTATTTTATACGTACTGTAAATACAGTATTGATTTTATATAAATGTTTAATAACAACAAGTAAAACAGAAAACAGTCAATAAAAATTACAATTATGACAAAAAATGAAAAACAAACAATACCACACTGAAATAAATAAATAGCAAAGAAAAATAATAAATAATAAATGAAGGAAACTAGTTTGGAAAACCAAAACAGCACTGTAAATGTACAAAAGGAAATATGTGAAGCTCAAGCCATGTAATACAGTGCTACACATCTGGTACAAAACGACAAAATTTCATTAAAGATCCAATACCATCTTAACATGTAATGAGAATACAATAGAGAACAATTTACCATTCTCTATTCGTCAAACCCAGATAATTGAGTAAAAAACAGTCGCAGTAATCCATTCAAAACAAATCGCTACGGTGGTGTAATGGTGAACGTTCTCGCATTCACGAGTGCTCTACATTGTTTGGTAGAGCCAAAGACTATGCACTTGATATGTGCTGTTTTCTGCTAAGCATGCATCATTACGAATTAAGAGCAAAGATTGCTTGGCTCGTAAGACAGGTAATATGTGCGAGTGGAGCGACACGTCGTCCCGCGGACTGTTGTTTCAGTTGTTTGTACTATACAAATCCACATAGGCGTGTTGGCCTAGTACAAAGCGGACATCATCATCATCATAATCTCATGCTTTTCATAAAGAACAAATTTATATTATTATACTGCACCAGGGCAACAAAGTGGAAATAACCATTTAACAGTTCGATCTGCATGTACGCGCAAGTTTGAAATAGTTATTTTTCGCCACGTGCGTATTCCCTAACAGTTATTAGCTCTTCGGACAGTATTCCGCGGGAACGGGAATAGTTAGCAGACAGACAAAACAGGTGTAAAATTGCACAGTGATTTCTCACTCCGTTACAATAGTAATATATATTCATAATTTACAATGCACATATTTGCATTTGTACAATATAAAATAATGTATTATTTTTCTTTGTAGGGAATCTCTAGATGTTAACTATATAATAAATTATGAACAAGTGATCACGACTATTGTTTTCTTTTATATTGATGTATGATATATAAGCCTTATTTTGTCAACTGTCACAGACGTTTATTAAGAAACACTTAATTATAATGATTTGCTATATGTTCAGCTTTCGAATTTGGTCGCATATTCCTTAATCGACAGATTATATATTCGTTCCAAAATAGGTTTGAAGATACCAAAAGGCTAAACAAGAGGAAAAGGGCAAGCATTGATCTACAAAAAAAAACTACACAGAGAACAATAGATTGAGTAAAACGAACCCACAAAAAACTCAAATACTCTTCTACTGGCACCCATCGAGTGATTATTAGACGAAACGAACATCATTGGAATAGGAAATCAGGTTGAACACTAGTATACGTAAAGATACAGGTATTATTAATAAAACATGTACGACCTACAGACTAAATAGTAGAGACATACCTAGCATCGTTTTACAGCAAGCGGAAATTATAGTGGATGACACAACACGACAATAAAAACGTGAAAACATGTAATATGGCGATCTGTAACCCACGCACCCCAAGTAATTTAGCTACAATAAAGTTGCATGTTTATAGTGTGCTTAGTACTGTGACATAGTGTCAGTGTCTTTTATTCATTGACCATTTATGCTTAACCTACCCGTCGATAGTTCTTTCATATTATCTGAAAAGGTTCAATATATAATGTAGCTATTGACAAACCTTTCCTGTTCCCCAATTGGTACATATGTAGGTACCTATTGACAAACCTTTCTTGTTCCCCAATTAGTACATATGTAGGTACCTATTGACAAACCTTTCCTGTTCCCCAATTGGTACATATGTAGGTACCTATTGACAAACCTTTCCTGTTCCCCAATTGGTACATATGTAGGTACCTATTGACCACACTTTCCTTTTCTTCAAACCAGTTCGATATACAAATTTGGCAGCCTTTGCCTGTCATCCGGAACAGTTAGCAATACATATGGACAACCACTTCCTCTACCTGTAAGAGGAGGACATACCTATGGACAGCATTTTATATCTTCCTAAAGAGACAAACCCATGTACAGCCCTTGTCTATCCTCCAAAACAGTTTAACATACATACCGACAGCCCTTTCCCGTGCCCTGGATTAGTTAATCATAACTATTGACATCATTTTCGGTGCTCCGAAACAGATATCCTTACCTATCAATAGCTTTTCCTGTTCTTCTGATTCAAAATGGACAGAGACAACACATTTAAATCAAGCTGTTAAGGAAGTATTTTTCAAATATGTATCTACAATACTAGTATGCTGTCCAATCATTCGTTCTGTTGCTTTGTTTTACTTAAAATTGTGTTGGATTTTCTTTTCAACCATATAGCCCCACGTACCCGTATATAAAACAATCCATTCAAACACAACAAAAACATGCAAACCAACAAAAATACATTGCAGCTGATTTATGATGTTATGGACATTGTGTATTATAATAATATGTCAGATCAGAGATATTATTCAAGCTGAGTCAGAATAATATTGCTGATTTTAACTTGTTATGATATATTTAACATTATCGAATTTAATTTGGCTTTTGGAAATTTTAGTAGTTAAATTACTCAAGTGTTAATGCATTGCTTCATCATCAAACGAGAGGGCACATATATTTAATCTCATTCATAGCGCAGCTCAAATCGTGAACAAATTAAGACTTATATTAAATGGATTGGATTGCATAAAATCAATAATATACTATCATAGTATATTGATTCAATACATAGAGATTAATACATAGCAATTGTTTCATATCATATCCCTTAACAACCCTAGGTCGTGACATGCCAACCAGAAAGCCAAGAGGTACGACGGCTGATATCAGGACAAATGTTTCATGAGAGATCTGATAAGACCATGTTATGATCTTTTATCATACATTTGGAATAAAAAAAACATTTCCGTAAATTAACGAATAACAATGTGATACCGATTACAGAGAGTCCTGGAAAGGGATATGATATATTCCGGAACTGTGTAATATATTTGTTTTAAAACAGCCCGATAATGTAATCTTGGAAAGATTACTGATGCATTTCGTTTGATTTTAACTTTATATCACACGGTACAAAAAATAGGTTATTAACTATATGTATATGATAAATGTTTTATTGATCCGATGAAAGTATATGTAGAGAGGCCGAAGTCCGATGTCGATATACTTTTATTTGTCGACGGAAAAATGTATTAACCGATAACAAAAAGTTACAATTGTTTCATTATAATATCATATTATTTAAAAATTGTGATTTGTGAATCTTTATATTGTCTTATTCGACATTCTCCAAAAGTTCTGTGAATCAAACCTCTTTTACGGTGGCACATCGGTTGCCTTCACATTCTACTGCCATTTATGTTTAGTTAGCAACACTAAACCGAAATGTGAATGGAAAACTAAGTTTTTGTTGATCGAATTTCCGAACAATATTAAATCAAAATGTAGCGATTGTGTATATAATTGTTCAATGTTTGGTATATTACCCTTGTCCTCTCATTCTTCTTAATTCATTTCAATTACATCTAATCTACGAATGTGTTTCCTCCAAATAGCTTTGAGTTCCATTCTTAATTTACTACTCAATGTGATATATACGATTAGATTGGAAATACAACCAATCAAAGTGAGCACTTTCATACTTTCAATGCTCAGCATAAATATATCATTTCTCTTTACCGAAGAACTTCCATTCACAATGTCTGTGTAATCTCTCAAAATATTTGGCATCCCAATTTCAAATTTCATTACAAGTTTTATTGCCATGTCAACGGAAATATCGATACCGCCATGAATAATATTTAGATTTAAATCCAAATTTAAATCTTTAGTGACGTACTTGAAGCAAAACAAGAAATACAGTGATATATTTGGAATTGCACAGAACAGAAACACTACTAAGACAACGACCATCATTATAATGGATTTTCTTTCTTGTCGCCTGTGCTGTGTTTGACGACCTCGAAATTTGTTTGTAACAAGTTTGTAGGCGATATATATTGTGCATGTTATCATAAGAATACAACAGCATGTAATTAGTGCTGTTCGAATAAAAAGATAATATACAGATGAGTATTCCAGGACACCACGTGATATAGGTTGTACTATACATCCAAATGTCTTCGCCCAGTCATAGTTTACACTAAATGGCGTGGAAATCCGACGGAAATAGCTACTATGAAGCAAATAATGCAACATATCACAGCTTTAGATTTTGTAAGATAAATTTTGGTCCACATCGGAAACCTCATGGCTATTACTTTCTGTATTCCGAGGCATGTTGTCAACATGATAGAAACGGTATGGAATGTCATCGACAATATAGATAGATGTGTAGAGATTAGACAGTACGGAAACACTACCCTGCACCAATTATGGGTTTCACAAATGTAATTTCGAAGGAATAACGGCTCTAATCCATACGAACAAAACGCAGTTAAACAATCGGCCAGCGCTAACCCCTGCATCAATATAGTCGCTGGTGATACCAAGTTCTTACGACATAAGGCAGCAACGGTAATAATGTTATATATCACAGCTATATACGACAGTATACTATCAACAAGATAAATTGAAAATAAATGACTCTGGTTTTCTTTTTTAAAGTCAAATGATATTGGCGGCAAGGAAACCATTACATCAATACAATGTGATGTCGTTTAGAAATATAATACACTCTCTTTAATCTTAATAATTACACTGGACACACATTGAAGTGGAAATGAGTTATTTACGATAATTATAAATATTCATTATTCATACTACTGATAGTTCATATTATGTTGTACAGGACTGTACTTGTGTTATTAAAAATGTTAGAAAATAATTATAAACCGTTAAAGCATATTGATCATTTTCGACAATACGTATTTATAATGCAAATTCTTTATATTCTTTTATTTTAAAATTATAAATCCACGACGAATGTAAAAAACGAGATTAGAAGAGCTGGCAAATTACAGGAAAAATCAAGAATAACCTATAGATGTTAGATTATTATGCATATATCGTCCTTTAAAACATATATCAGTTCCAAATTATGTTTGTCTGCTAGTTACGTGTGCCCGTTCACAGGACCCAACAAGCAGAGCTACACAGCACGTCATCCCTACGTAATGGATGGGTGATGACCTCTCATAGAGGATGGGGGTTGTCAGGTCTACCACCCCCGGGCACGTTTAATACATCTTTTAGTAGAACGAAGTAAGCGCATTGAATCCACTTTGCATGACTTGTTTCGTCCCTTTTCAACTTTCCATACTTTACTAGTGGGAGTCTAAAGTCGTTCCATTCCTCATTCATTTCTAATAGATACAATCCCATGGAACTCAGTGGTATATATAATTGTTTGTCTATTGCGAGGAAGTCCATCCGAAAGAGGCATCAGTTGGTTGTGAGGGAAAATCACATTGTATACCCCCGTTTCACCTCTGTCTGGTAGAATTGTTGACCATTATTGCTTAACCATGTTTATCATATGCAACTCAAACAATAAATCATGTAGATGGGTGTAAATAAAACAACATGTAATTAACATTGTGCACAAAGTAATATCTAAAATGATATGAGCAATTGAGCACATTTAAATGGAGCAGGTTAGAAAATGGTGATACAGTAATTGGAAGTTCTTGGTATACTGCCGATATATTGTTTATTTAATTATTTGCAATAAAACGAATCATCCTCCTCTCCCCCAACGAAAACTTAACAAATGAAAAACAAAAAGCAAATCACACACTGTCGGAACAGTTCCAAAATTGTATAGTAATTTCGTAGAAAAAGACAAAATCAATACATCCAACACACAGACATGACCGTTTACTTTTCTGACTTGCCATTGGTACTTTAATAAAATGTGATGGGGTTTATTTATTTGTATGGTCCCTCCTCTGTTAGTAAAATGACGCGGTCATGCAGGTGTTTTCTATATGTTAGTAAAATAAATGATTTTATGTATAAATGTTGTCACTTTGTCTATCCGTATTGTTGTTTGTGTTCTGTTGTTTCCTCTAATTGGTATTTTATAATTACTCTTGATATTTACGCCTGTAATGATGAAACTACAGAAAAAACACACAATATAATATAAAACAGTGGTTTTTATTGCTCATTGTATGGTCAAATATATTTTAAGTGAAACGTTAACAAGTGTCAGTGAACAAAAAAAGATCGATTTAATATGTAGGAAATGAATATGATGATGAACTATGATGTGCTTGATAACCAGATGAATTTACAAAAATGAGCACATAAATGAAATATGTCGCTAGTCAATATCAAACATAATAGAGTTTGTAATCTTTGTATTAAGCCTGTCTGTCAAAGGGGAGTTTTCCTTCAGAGATTTTCGTTCCGATAACAGCATTCTACAAATAAAATGAACTGTAATTAAATTTATATGAAAACATGTTATTAAACTTAAGTTAATGATCATGCATGTAATGATTTGTCTGAAATTCTGAAATAAATATTGTTAATAATATTTGAAAAAGTAACTGTAATTTCACGATTACACTAATATTGTCACATTCGGAGCTAATTTCCAACTTGAAAATTGACATTGATATTTCTCTAGCCAGACACGTTGTAGTCGTTATATGAAACATAATAGGTTTAACCAATAGATATTAAGGTTTATTATTGTCGTTCCTATACATGCAAAGGATTACGCTGATCTGCTTACGAAAAAAATGTTATCCGTGTTTGTAAAATGGTCTTACCAGAACTACAAAAAAGATTTGCTCAGACAATGTCCCATCTTGCAAACATTCAATGATACTGACATTTTTTTAGGTGATTTTAACGCTAATCTCTGATGATGTGATAACTAATTGAAGAGCAACACATTTATATTTACCTAGCCAGTTTATTGTGCCGTCTTTCTTTGGATCTTAATGCAGCATGGATTAAAAACAAATTAAAAACATCTCTCTGAAAAATTAAATAAAAACAAACATCACTATTAATATGTTTACACAAGTAATGAAAAAATGATAAAGAAATATAACACATACAACAACATCACTATCAACGATGACGAAACATAACAACAGTACAATCAACATGTTTACAAAGTAGACTGTGAAGCTTCCTGTACGTCAAAGACCTCTTTGTGGATTTACAAAAAGAGTAGGCGAATTGTATTCGTTAAACGTTAGGATTTGATTCAGCAATATGTCACCAATATCATCGCGACCAGTTTTAGTGGTGGAGGAAGTCGGAGTACCGAGAGAGAACCACCGACTATAGGCAAACAACGGGTACACTTGATCACTTGCGGATGCGAGTCAAGAGCACCCGTGTTTGTAATTTACAAAGCCTGACACGAACTGACGCCGTATTGGTGAAATGCTTGTGTGAGTTATTAGGTAATCCAACTACCTAACTTATTGAGCCACCAGGGCCCATAAACATGAGGCAACGAACCATCAAACTTACATTGCATACACAACATAATAAATATGGATCCATATGTGTTAGATACTTTTATTTATAAGTCTTCGATAAGAAATGCAATATTTAAAAGTAATAAAAGACACAATAAAAATAAATATTGAATAAAAAAGTGAAAGAAATCGCATTAAATGTAATGAGAGTTGGATCGTTCTTCATTGTGCGTAAATGTACAGAGTGGTATACACGTAAGTGAAAAAATAATATGATTTCTGGGATATTACTGCAATTTCCAAAAGAAAAATCCAAATGTTTCAAGAAAATGGCGGATTAATTTTTCAAACTACTTGACATATACCTGAGCATTGCTGCCCCCAATATCAATAACCTTATATCGCTTTGGATATAGAAGGTCCACCGTTGTACCGTAGTTTTCTTCGTCGAATGCCACCAAAGCTTTACACAAATCCAGTCCAATGTCATCCATTATATCACACGTATTTCCACTGCCATGTCTGTGAAAGAAATAGTAAAGTGAGAAAGACCTCAGAGTGAGCGAGTGAGTAAGTGTTGCTTAACGCCAACTCATCAATTTTTCATCTATATCATGGCGAGAACAAGTAAATTTTCAATGAAATGATGATGCGATCTGCTTTGTAGAAGACTTTGTATTTTTATGGCTTTATTTTCTCGACATGTTATTTCTCCATTCGAAACCAAAGAAGGTCACATCAATTATATCATGTTGCGAGGAGAAAGTGGTAAAAACAGAGGCACGGAGTAGAAAATCCCTGACTAGCACATTGTCAGATTCGAGCTGCCGGGGTGATCATAGGTATATAAATGTATATATATTTAATGATATGCTAATAAACTAACATGGCCACAATAGAAGCGGGAAAATTCAAAAGATGTGAAAATGGGAAAATACTACAAAAGCTTAAAAAAGAAAGGATGTTCCATTTGACATTAAACAAATGCTATTAAAATAGCTTACATATATAGCTGAAATAATATTCACATATATTTCTATTATGATTAATTCAAGATAATTGGGATCAAATATCATTGCACAGTATTTTATCATATACATATTCAAAAAGGCTTACTTTATGAACTCTGTAATTGACTCTGTTAATTCCTTTACACCTTGTTTGTCACCTGCTCCCAAACAAGCCATCAAGTAATGAACATCTATATATCCCATTATATGGTCATCTATATGTGTTAGACAAATATCATGTAGATCGTTGAATCTGTCACCAACGGATATATCATCTGTAAGGAATTCAAAATACTTGATCATTGGGTGCATTCTTATAGTGAAGACATTGTGGAAAAGACTATCGGTATATTGTTTCATAATTACCGACTTTTCTTATATATACCTGTGAGACAATAGAAACAGGACACAAGGGTGCGTCCTCTAGTTAAATGAATAAAATACACAACTTATCCTTTGGAATGGATTTAATTTAGTACCTCATTTGTGGATAATGTATATTTGCAATACTAAGTCATAATATAGTTTTGTTATATCATTGGATACTATTTTTATTGCATTGTTTATATAAAAACACCACTGCTGCATGAAATCGAATACATAAGTTACATTCTTTTTATATATGTTACGAAGCTGCTTGTCAAATAACTATTCTATCAAACTTGTATGTCATAAACATACCTTCTAATTGAAGTCTGTGTAAATATGATACTGAATTAACAACCTCCATTGTGGATTTAGACTTCAGTGCTCTCCTCCCGATCTAAAAGGAAAACAATGTAGTATTGTAATAGATACTTTGAGGAATGCATTGATTGAGTGGTGTTTAACGTTAAGTGAGAGGTATCACATCTACATTCATGACAACAACAGCTGATATATAAATAAAACATTATGTATGTAAACTGGAGGCTCTATGAATGGAGGTTCTCATTAGGAAGTCTTGTACAACGACCATCCCTGTCTTGCTACGGCCACAAAATATTTGGGTAATTCAGGGACATTAAATGTATCATTTGCGTCCGTCTGATGGGAGAGCTTTCCATACATTACCTTCCATCCTTCACTTGTCGCTTTTTCTCAAATGAATAATATATATTTATGGAATTGAGAAAAAAAAATTAGTGGAAGAATATTAACCAAAAATAAAATACGGAGAAACAAAATAATAGTGTTAAAATCTGTAAATTTCTGTAAAAGTCTCGGGCAACACAGAAGAAATATTAATAGTTGAACTGCACATGTGCTGTATTTTTGACAATTAGATATGTCATGCTAGCTATTTTAAAAACTATGGATTGATTTAATTGATTTAAACATCAATCAATCAAGCAATCAATGATTATTGCTGAGCGTCAAGCGATCAGTATATTTCATCTATATTCAGCAAGATAACACGTTCAATAATCTATAAAGAGAGAAGGGATGAGTTAATCGGGTCAACGACGTTTGACTGCCACTGGAAAGTACGAAGAGTTGCTTAGGGACGAAACATTTAGTATCTTATAGCGGTTACAATGCACTTTATCTCTATCGAAATCTACTAAAGAGGTATTTAGGGAACAGGGTGCATGTCAATCTCCAAATATAGTTACCCACTATGGTCCACGGTAATGCTTTCTGTATTATAACCTGACAACCCACATCGAGAGTGTTTCCCCATCAGTCACCAGGGGACACGCAGAGCAACTATGTAGGCTTGATCGCTGGGAACCTTTAACAGTGCCCAATGAGAACACTATGGCATTCGAATTTAAGTTTTGGATTATTGGTGTTAATTGTAATCTCCAGAGATTTTTCAGGTAAATCTGCACTTATCTGGACGGAGAGACCATATTACGGACAAATATAACGAACTCACTGCTTTAACCCACAGCCTTGAGTGAGTGTATGAAAACCATCACACTTGAGATTGGTATCATGGGTGTACAATGAATTTGATGAAAGTCCCAAACGAATTAATTCAAAAAAGGATTTCAACAGAGTTGAAATGAAATTTTGCATATTTTTTATTCTTACCTGAGTATCAAACATCTCTAAAGCTTCTTCAAAATTTCCCTGAAATAAGAAAACAAAAATAATTGTCTGTTGTTTACTGGGATAATTGATGAAATTAATGGAATTATGGAGATAACATCATAATGTGTTAGTAATTGAAAATGTTCTTTTGGCCTGGGTTTTCTATTTAGTGTTATCTCATTTTAGTTCAACAGCTAGTTTATTTGGGGTAATATTTTAGAAATTTAATACTGATATTTTTAAGATGTATTATGATCATAGTTATACATAATGTGCTAACGAAGTGTTGTCAACCTTTTATGCAATTCTACTTAAACAGTTCAAGAGAATCATGTTACTTTGCAATATAATATGTGCTCAGCAAATGTCTTATTTATTTCTAATGCGGGAAATTATAAAAACAATATTGATTCATTCAACATTTAATATGACGTACCTTTTCAATATAGAAAATACCATAGTGCCAGTAGTTGTGACAAGCTGCCATTCCACAGACCTAACACAAAATAAAATACAAATGTTGAGACCTTATATCAGCTGAAAGGATTTTAACATTGCTATTTATTAGTACAAAATGCTACTTTGTGTTACGACCAATCAATAACAAGATATTAACTCAGATCAAGTGTTGTCCATAAACGATACATATTCCCGGACTCCTTCATACTTGAACACAAACAAGTTCATACTTTATAACAAACTGGAAAATAAATAATGACAATCTTAAAAATATATCTATTCAAAATACATGAAATTGTGCGACGGTTTGATAATGAAGTTATATAAGTTTTAAAAAACCTGAACATTGTGGTCAACCTAGTACAACTTGCATAAATAATAAAATAATATTGTATGCCAAAAAAATGATTTTCAGTATTTATATATAAGTCCAGTATGTCCAGATTTTAGTATCGTTTTTCCATATTTCCTATGAAGGTTTGATGAATCAAATTCAACTTTAACGTTAGGGTTAACCTAAATGTTTACGACACCACTAACGACGACGACGACAATTGGGACAACGAGAGACAGTATGATCGCTATGTCGTCCACACACAGACTGACTTCAACTGTTTGCCTCATTTTATTTTACATATGATTCTTACATTCCATTCTTTTTCTGTTTTGGACATGAATTCTATTCCTTCATCTTGTTTTCCTGTCATCTCGAAAACATGAGCTAATGCATGTGTAGCCCAAGCATCATGTCTGTTGATTTCGAGAGCCTACAGAATATTTAAGAAATACTATAACATGCTACAGTAATCAGTAAAACAATGAATGTGTACAAATTAATTCAAGCGTATTGAAACAATGCCTATTTTCCCTCCTTCGAAAGGTCTTTTCTACGAAAGAAGGTTAATTTCACATGCAAAAGGTCAGATAAGCTTCTAATGTTATCTAAGATTTGCGTTTGTGCTTGCGGCCATGTAGATTTCATATAGAGCACTTCAATATGGTTAATGAGGTGCTTTGCTGGCATGTACCAATTATGTTTCAGACCAGGTTTGGTTCGGTTTTATTTTACACTATCCGTCTAAGTAAATATACCCCAGTCAAAGCTGTCTAATGTCATCTTCTTTAGAAACATTGAAATAGGATCACATATAACAGGTGGTCACTAAATACAGGTTTAATTTATATTAAATACACTGCGAAGAATAGTAAAATGTATGTCCCAAAATACAAGTTATTGCTTAATTGAGGTTGTCACTAACGCTGGTTTTAATGTATGATTTTTCCAACTACCTAGTTTTGTACTATCATCCATAGTTTTGCTTTGCTTGTCTCTGTTCTGTGTTTCATTGTTGCCAGTCTGAACTGTCCATTATTGATTGCCCCTTGGGTTTTCAATACATATGACTGCTTTATTTACAGGACCCTATGCATTGTAACCCACTTTTTTTTAAATTATTGAACATATTCAAATATCATAAACATTAACAATACAATTACCTTTCTTGCTTGTTTTGCTGCTTCGTCATACAAATATGTTTCCTCCAATCCAAATGCATGCATCCCATAAAGGTATCTATGAAAATATAAATAAGATACATACTATATATACCATATATATTTATTGTAAATGCAATATTATGGTAAATGAGGATTTCATGAAGTGTGCCATGCATGGAGCAGAACAAGTTGAACCTTTCGAATCATATAGTCTCATTCCCAGGTTTATGTGAAAGTTCATGTTTTTTTTGTATCTTTCTGACTTTATGTATCAAGTGTGTTGTTCTGTCATTCATCTTTTTATTTCATTTTGTTCCATCTAATTGGGACTTTACCAGTTTATTACGACAAAATGAACTAAATTATCTTTGTCACAGGAAAATATTACTCAAAATAGAAGATTTAAATGAATAAATACGCGTAATATAGTTTATGCCTGTTTCCTTTAGTGATCTTTTAGCTGACTTTTGAAACTGCAACACACAGTATAATTTTCTATCAATGGAAACTATTGCGAGTTACAAGATATTAATTTAACTGCATTCATTTTCAAATAAACAAAACCTACCCATACAATGGCATTGAACTTTTCCAGAATGGTAACACACGTGCTATAGAATCTCTCATTTGATGATGATATGATAAGCTATAATAACAATCATGAGCGAATTTCAATGCAAGCATGTCCGTAGGATAATCCATTAAAATATCTTCCAACACATCACACGCTTTTGTCATCTCCCTGGAAAATAAATAATGATGAATTAAATTTTAATCAGTGTTTACTTACATGTAATCTAGAACATTGTCCATTACTGTTTCTGAAAAACACTACGATATTATTATCATTCAAATTAAAATGTACACTTTGAGTTAAATTTGAAAATAAACTAAAAAAAATTCCAGGAACCGTCGTAAATTTAACATAGTCGCATATGGCAAAACATATTACAACTCTTTGCGAACCAGCTACATTGTATGATAATTTCCGACTCAATTTAAAAATGATAACATAAATTAGTTTTCATTTTGAAAATAAAATACTGTTGAAACACCTCGTGAATTTTCTATTTTCTACAAAATTATGCTGATTTTACAAAGGTATTATACAAGGTTCAAATATCGGCAAATTATGCTAAAAGAATACTTCAGAAAAATTATCTGTGCTTTCTGTCGCTCTACCGGAGTACAATGGGATAGACAGAACATAATTTGTCATTATGGGGAAGAACATGTACAAAAGGGACGTATCAAATTCACAATTTTCCTTTAATACATTATGTAATTGAGTAACCCGTTGTTGTAGAATTCCACGCTACCTGTGCATAAAAGACAGCTTGTAGCATCTCATAATGATTAATTTTTAATTTGAAGTGTTCGTTCATGGCGCGTAAGACAACATTTGCCAACCACATACAATACCAGCTTCTACTAGTGGTATCGATATGCTCTTCGCAGTACCATCTTTTATCGACATGTTCGTACCCTTGTTCTCGTTATGTCAATAGCCGAAATACTGCTCACTTAACGTCAGACAACAATCATGAAATAGAGGATAAAATCAAGGAAATGGGATTTCAAACATAATAAGTGTATTACCCGTCAGCCCATAGTCGTACTGCTGACACGTGTCTTTTCTCGCGAGATGTTATTGGTTGACCAGCAGCTAATTCTTCCATCCAGCAAATATCATCTTTAAAATCTGTATTTAATACAATTGTTTTGGACATTCCTGCTAATTCAAATCCATTTTTTAATACATGACCTAAAACTATATAACAAGAAATAAGATCAACAGCTGGTGTGGATTGCTAAGCGCATTCTATACTTTACTTTAAACATATTTTATTGTCAAACAAATACAGACAATGGATCAGACACAAGTTATATACTTACGACGTCTTCTCCGTTATATATAAATTATTATGTAGACAATATATTACAAAAACATAACATTATTTCATTCATAATTATTTGAGAATAATGATATAGTATTGTAAGACATATTGTGATTGATATTGAGTCGCTGCCGTCAGATGAGTTAGAAGTACGTTAACATTAGACAAATCTTTTAGTGTCTAGTATGTATTTGTGAACAGCTGTAAAACGTGAGCAGTGAGCAGTATTCTATTTCATCGCGTATCGCAATAAGGCTTCATAGAGAAACTCGCTTGTGTTCCTATCTAAATAACATCATAGAGAAACTCGCTTGTGTTCCTATCTAAATAACATCATAGAGAAACTCGCTTGTGTTCCTATCTAAATAACATGTAAATCTTTATACCTATGTTGGTTATCCAGTCTTAAAACGGGAAACCTTTAAGTATATGCGTTTATCTCGTTGAATTTAAATCTTAATTTTAAAACAACTAACATGATTATTTTTGTTACTTTGAAATAAATGATTTCACTTGAAACACGTTGAATTTATATATATTTACCAAAGTTTGGATCTGCTTCTATCATTTTATTAATGCTGTTTTCGATCCCCCCAACTGAATTGTCCTCATACCAGCCAACATACTACAAAATATACTATTTTAAGATAGTTCACAATAACATAGCCCATTGATACAAATGAATCTCTTTTGACATGAGATGTAGATATATACCATATTCGTTGGGTTTTTTGTACCTGTTCTGTTTCTGTTCGAATGTGGTTTTACAGTCACACCTGTGTTAGTGACCACCTCTATTAAGTAATAATTTGCATTGCACGTTATTGAAATATGTATTTAGCGACCAACTGTCTTACGTGACACTATTTCAATGTTCCCGTGGAAAGTTACATCCGTCTAGTATGGAACAGAAGGTTAACACTTTTGTAGCACCTAAACTAGTGGTCTCAAAACTTTCAAGAACGAGATCTGTTCTCCTACTAAACTGATGGCCAATCAGTACACTGAATGTAATACATACAGTGTTACGACTGGGAGATATATAATTACTGGAGAGTTTGATTAGCGTGAGGACTGGTCTCGCTAGCCTACCTTTTTTGTGTGAGTTCTTGTTGTGGAGTCTGCTATTATTTTATAATTTTTAAATTTATATATCACTTGGGTTATTTAAAATCAAAATTATGATTCTCGTACTGTTACCCTCTAATTAGTATTTGTATCTCAGTGTGCCTTGTATAAATAAAACGCGACCTTTGAGCTTCTATGAAATACAATTATCACCCTTTTATTACCTAATAGTTGTTTTATCTACAGGTAGCATCGAGCGTAGAAGAATGTGATCTAAATGTTTACACATAAACATCAATGATATCAATATAAGTTTAGTGCATCAAGTTCAAGCGGAAGCAAGATGTCAATAAATGTTTGATGCGTTTATTTTGTAACCAACTTGTCAATAACACACAATCGCCTTTTTGAAAATAAATATGAAACTATTTCGTCCATGAGAATATATTAAAAACAAGGAAAACATTATGTAGCTTTTGCTTATTAATACTGGATTAATATAAATAACAAGGTAAGTAAAATAGCAGTATATTTGAATGGCAATAATGTATTCAGGATGCTGTCAGAATCAATGTTAGCTACATTAGCGAAGACTAAGGTATAGACATAACCTACACAATAATGCTCCAGTCGTAAGTCAAATTAGTTTTGTTATTATCTTACCTGTGTTAAAACAGCATCGAAGCTTTTACCAGCCTCGTCGCTTGTAGTTGTGATAGGCATTCCATAATCTATCCATTCCTAGAAAGAGAAAGAGAAACATGTAATATATGCTATATGATACTAGCTGACAAAAATTAGGCTAAAAACTCGAACGATTATTAAATTAGTAATTTTTTTTCTAATGATATTATCTGTATAAACCTCTGATGATTAGTAGATATTTGTTTTTGCAAATTGCTATAAATATTCGTCCTGCCAAGCGATATAGTTGTACCCCATACAAACATATATTGCATCAAGTGGCAATTGTTACCATTTTGTAAATATTGCCATGGCAGGGGAAGTAACATGTTCCAATTTAACCGCGCCGGTGTTCAACCATTGGAACATCCTAAGCATTACACTTTTACACTGAGATTATCAAAAATTGCCAAAATCATGCCTCAACAAAACATATAAAACTACGCTTCATAATTAATATCGTAACACCGTAGATACTTACTGAAATGCACACGGCGCGTTTCTGTGATAACCAATAACCAATATTGAAAACCCAACTTTTAAACATTTTATTTTTGACTTTAATTAAATTGGTTGTTATTTATCATCAATTTAGGAGCATTTCAGTTATATTCATGGAGAGAACAAGGTATAATCAACACATGATTGTTTACAACATTTGTTCTAACGGGACATTACGCTATATCTACTCCAACGGAAATATATATTACAATATTTATTTCTCACGAACACGTTGTCCTCAAAGCAGGGGTTGTTTATGATTAATTATCTGAAGGAACGAAAATTTTGTAGAACAAAGAAACGTTCAGATAGGCACAAAGTTAGCCATGTGATTGTCCTGTAGACGTATGCTTTGATTACTCCAGTGAAACGATGGATAGTAGATAGAGTAGGAGTTTTACATTGCTAATTGCAACATACTACCAACGACCACTTCCAACAAGCAGCAATTTATTATGAACTTCCGCAAGTTGTACATCGCAGCAGAGACTGAAGGCCTTACTTCCATACTCCGGTTTTCGATCAGGGATGTATTGGTGATGTTATTAACTGTTATATTATCACCGAATAATAAAAGCGGTTAATTCAAATTGGTAAGTTACTTCAGTGTGGATATTAGTAATGCATTTTCCGCTTCTAGATTTGGTTTCGATTTAGAAATTTTTTTCTTTTTTTAATTAATTTGAATTTGTTTTCAGAATTTTGAAATTAGCTTTTTCAAAACTTAGGTTTAGATTTAAAAAAAAATAGATATAGATCCACCATAGCTTATAGTTATTATTAATGATAAAAATATTCTTATTTTATAACATTGAAAAGATAAAATTTCCATTGAAGGGTGGTGTGCGGGAGGGTTTTTTCCGGATAAACAATAAAAGTCTCACATAAATTTTTATCATGGACTTTCTGGTCAGGAGTTTAATGGCCGACTGATAGCGTGGGTTAATTCTTGCTGTAACCCAATAACCCCTGTTAGCATTAATCGAGTGACCAATCAGAAGGATGCATGTGCATGATCATGCATGCAACATGCATGTACCACATAGATAATTTAATTAATGAATACTGTCCATTCTTGAACCAATATAAATAATATTAATCATGCTGGAAATTTGCAGATAAAAACATGTTTTATCTTACAATAAATGTTCTTTTTGTCAGCCAAAATTCCTTAACCAGTTGAACACTAACTACAGACGCCAAGGATGCGAAGTTTGATTTGCATTACAAAAAAGACTCAAGTTTGAGTGAAAGGTAATTTATTCTAACCCTAAAATAATACAATTAAATCAACGAATATTACATAATAATGCATATCCATTTGAATAAATGACAATACAAGATGCAAAGGTGGGAGCTAAAAGTGCCACAAATCCATAAAAGGGACCCCCCCCGAAGTATCCTGGGCGAAAGAGGAACTTCAACAAAAGAAATATTGGAAGAGAAGATAAGGATTATCATTACATGGGTAACCACTACCAGAGCAAGCCATGTTGAAAAGACAAACAAGAAAA
This sequence comes from Gigantidas platifrons, assembly GCA_002080005.1. Taxonomy (NCBI): domain Eukaryota; kingdom Metazoa; phylum Mollusca; class Bivalvia; order Mytilida; family Modiolidae; genus Gigantidas; species Gigantidas platifrons. Next base: position 381,195 of record MJUT01049015.1, on the reverse strand, counting down.
CAAAAATTATAACATAAAAGAAAAAACAACATATATTTACTAATAAGTAGAGCAAGCCAAGTTGACCTCTACTGTACTCTTACTAAGATCAAAAATTGTACAATCTTATATAATGCTGGAAAGCATTGGATTTCCAGCTACCCATATGTTGTATCACTGATAAAGGAACTCCCCTTGTGGCTACAGACGTAGCAGCCCCTATCCTAAAACTATGCCCTTTGTAATAGTCTGTACGCAAACCAACTGCCTGCAATAGCAGCTTTAAATGTTGATTGAAATAATAAGCAGTAATGGGAATTCCCTCTTGAAACTGAAAAAGAGGACCACTATTATGACCTGCCAATTTTAAGTATTTCAAAAATGCTGATACAGGACACATAACATTACTTTTGTCCATAGTTAATAATAGTGTTTTCGACTGACCATTACAATATTTGAAATTTCTTAGGTTAACACGAAGGTTTTGTTGTTTATCAGTTCCTTCTTCAAAATGAACATCATTAATTTGAATAACTTTTTGTGTGTCATGACGGTGTTTTACCGCAATTTCACCTATTCTCAAAAAGCAGTAGTAAGCTAAAGACATCATAGCTTTCAAAAGAGATGCATTGCAAGGACTTCTAATAATTGCTGGGACTGCAGCCACAAGTTTGGATAAAATATCTTTAGTAATTGGTAATCTGACATCAGAAGACTGTCGCAAATTTGCAGACCCCTTTAAGATCTTTTTTCACTAAAAAGGAATCTGTAGGGTCTGACCAATCATTGATTTTATGTACAAAAGTTATAGCTGAAACATAAGAAGCTATCGTAGAAGGTTGATAATTTAGGACAAACAAATAAGAAATAAATCGTGAAATCATGATCTGGGTAGATGAAAACCTAGAAACGGAGGGAAAATGTTCTTTACAAAATGATACGTATGTTTTTACCATTCTGTCATAAGAAGAACGTGTGGCGGCAGACAAAGAAGCGTTTAAAAGTTTGTTGCTCATATTGTCAAAAGACGAGATGGCACTGTGACTGGTGTAGGACTTAGCCAGGGGGCAATTTGGAAAGCTTCCTGAAATGAAAAACGAGATAAACGATCACAAACTATGTTTGTTTTTCCTGGTATATGTTTTGATCTAAAATGAATATTATATTTCAAAGCTGACAAAACCAATCTGCGTACTAATGTCATAATTATCTTATCCTTAGAGGAGGTTTTATTAATAATAGCTGCTACGGCTGCATTGTCAGTCAAGAATACAATCTTATGATTGGAAAGGAGGGGTCCCCATATATCAATAGCCAGAAAAATTGGGAAAAGTTCTTTAACAGTAATGTGTAAATCCTTCATCATACTAGGCCATTCACCTGCAAACCATTTATTGCCAAATACAGCTGCAAAACCTCCATGGACTCCCGCAGAATCAGAAAACAGTTTTAACACATCAGAAGATATCCAATCTTTAAACAAAAAACAAGATTTTCCATTAAAATTCTAACAAATTCATACCACATTTTTAGATCTAGTCTAGCCTCAGAATTTAGTGTGATCCTGTAATGAGGACAGGTATGTCCTACGATCAGGTCAAATAACCTACGCAAAAAGGCCCTTCCTGGCACAATGACTCCACAAGCAAAATTTAACAATCCTAATAAAGATTGTAACTCTTTTAATGTAAGTTTCCTATTTTTCTGGCAATTTTGTAACAGAGAATTAATTTTTTCCACTTTATCTACAGGCAAACGCGCAACCATTTCTATTGAATTTATTTCTATATCATAAATAGTAATCAGAGTTGTGGGATATTGTGTTTTCTCTGCTTTGATAGGGACACCTAAACTATCCGCCAAAGTTAAAAATGTATTTAGCGAAGAAAGACATTCTGAGGTGTCAGATTTTCATACAAAGAACAAATCATCGAGCAGGTGAGAAACTCCCTTTACATTGAATTTAGAGTTTAAAATCCACTGTAATGCTGAAGAAAATGATTCGAACATTTGACAAGAAGAAGAAGCACCCATGGGTAAAACACGAGAATAATAAAATTGACCTTGCCAATGAAAACCCAACAAATGGTGATCATCTTTCTGTATAGGCAACAAGAAAAAGGCATCCTGAATGTCACATTTTGCCATTTGGCATTTAGGACCATAAAATTGAACTAATTCCACCACAGTTTCAATATTTTGATAATTAACAGATGTGAATTCAGAAGGGATGCAGGAATTTACTGAATTACCTTTTGGGTATGATAAATCATGAATTAGACAGAATTGTCCAGGTTCCTTTTTAGGAACTAAGCCTAATGGGGAACAAACACAATTTTAAAAAGGGGGTGTATCAAATGGACCTGAAATCCTTAACTTACTCATTTCTTTTTTTAACTTTAAATTGACTGCTAAGGGATTGTCACATGCACTCCTATGATTGGGAGGAAAATAGTTGGCATGGCTCTCAAAGCTTGATTTAATTGAAAACCCGACAGTAAACCCGTCAATTAGAAATGTTCTGAGATTGGTATCGTAACCCTTAAGGAAATGATATAAGTTAATTGCCTTTATTGGTGTTGGCAGTTGTTCTTTTGGTATTATCCCCCCTTTCACCTTCCCTGCAGGTAGTAGAACAGTGTTTTTTGTTACAGTGAATGTACTGATGCTTAAGCTTGCATGTTGCTTGTTCATTGCACACTCCTGATCTACAGAAAGCCCAGCATAAGCCCATCGGGAATTGCTGCTGGGCCCTTCTGTGAAAGAGCATACTCTGCGGTTTATTATTTCTATGAAATTTGCTTAGAGCCGATGGAACTTTGATTAAAATTGCTATTAGCTGCCGACCGCCACAGTTCATCATTGATTGTATCCCATCCAAAATTCATAAATTTTCTAACCTTACAAAACTCTCATCATATGACTTAGCTGCTTGAAAGCCAAACTGCTTATCCATGTTTCTTATATTATTGCCATACTTGATCAGATCTAACACAGAATTTGGGTGATTTGTCAAATAAATAGACATAAAAATATCATAGGCATTAGCCCATTGCCAAATTGAGAACATATCTTTCTTATTTTTCCTGTTAGAAATGGTTACATTATTATTTTCAAACAAAACTTCACCTATTTTATCTTCCTCATCTTTGTGGGAAGGCAATAAAGAAGAAAAATCAACATACACGTCTCCGCAAATTAGAGACCTATGCTTTTCATTTACATTACAACCCAATGGTCGACTACCTACCGCTGCTCGGACATTTCTTGCATATATTTCTAAACCTTCCTGGTTAAGATGTACCAAATCGTTGAGCAATAAGTCGGGAGTGTTTTTCCACAATCCCCTATGCGACCAATGTGTAATGTCATTTCGTGTACTGTACATAATATCCTTTGAAGCGTATTGTTTACATCGTAAACTTGCTCATTGTATGCATAATTAACCTCCGGTTCTCCGGAATATCTCGGAAGTAATTGACATACAACCACGTGACGTACCTGATAACATGTTATTATGTAATCGGCAAAGCTAACGATATCCCTTGCTAATTTAGCAGGATCTGATTCACCGGCCAAATCGTGACCTCGAATTTGGAGAAATAGACAATGCGGCTTAAAATCGGAAATTATTTTAATTGATTGTTGCCTTTGAATGCATTTAGGGCCTGGACGAAGCGTTCCACCTCCCTGACCGTAAAATTCAACTTGTATATCTGTGCCATCGAGGCCTAAATTTAACCATCCCTGATGTCGATTATTCAAAATAAATGAATGTAATCTATGAATAAATGAATGACCAAAGAATACCGCTCGCCAGACCATGATTCAAAGGCAATTTAAAATTTAAATAAAGTTAAGGTTCGCCTATGCCTTTCAAAATGAATCCTGTAACCTCTGCACTGTGAGACCATTCACCAATTCTTCTTCTTTCGGAAGTATCAAGTGTCCAAAAACAACTTATTTAAGTGATACTGTATCAACGACAGCATAAATATAGGTTTTTCCCGGATAAGCAATAAAAGTCTCACAATTTTATTTTCATGAACTTTCTGGTCAGGAGTTTAATGACCGACTGATAGCGTGGGTTAATTCTTGCTGTAACCCAATAACCCCCGTTAGCATTAATCGAGTGACCAATCAGAAGGATGCATGTGCATGATCACGCATGCAACATGCATGTACCACATAGATGATTTAATTAATGAATACTGTCCATTCTTGAACCAATATAAATAATATTAATCATGCTGGAAATTTGCAGACAAAAAATGTTTTATCTGACAATAAATGTTCTTTATAACAAAAATGCACGTTTTTGCATACATTGTATTTATTTAATGAATTAATTGGAATTATCTGTAATATCAGATAATTCGGTTTAATTCAAGTATTCTATCATAAATAAAAGTGGAAGTTTTGTTGCTATATTTAACTAGTGGGCGGGTCTAATATCTATATCAATTAGCCACGCAAGTGAGCGATATCATTTTCGCACAAACTTTTATCAACATCATTCGTTTTTCAGTTACATTTTATTGGAAGTAGATTTAAAAACCCAACCCTCCCAGCCCAAATTTGATTATTTCTTTTCGTGCAACGCCGACACATGGTACTGCCTCGAGTTCTGATTTATTTTCCAGATGAACATCTACAAGAGATTCCAACAGCCGATAGTGGGTGTTGTGCCACATAACACTTTTATTTCGAACGTTAATGATGATGTGTTTTGACTCAGCGTGTGACTGTTATCGTCGTGTGTCTTCATACAGAACATTTGTGAATTTTATTGGTTTGTACATATTAACGTTGACTTTGCGCGTGACCAAGAGATGCCAGATGTAGATGACATTTGTTTCGTTTGAAGTGTTGTGATGTGTATATTATTTAAATACTTGCTGACTCGTTATTTACAGACTTTCAATTGAACAATTATTAATTTTATGTCATTTAATTTTTTTTTTTTTTTTCAATGTCACAGCATGGGTTTCTTTTCTCGGGGGCGAAATTCTGGGAGACACAGTAAGGTCTAAGAGGCATGCCTGGCCCGGGTTTTGTTATGTTTCACCTACGGTACCGTAGGGGGACAGGAAAGGAATATTTTTATTTTGGCATTCACTCATGATAGGCACCGGAGGAATCCACTCTACAATCGGTACCGATTGGGAGTTGTCCTCTATGAAAACCGAGAGAACAGGTCTTAAATAGGGCGTATCAGGCAATACCTTCATGGATTCATTTCCTACTCCGTTGGTTACCTGGAGGGGTGGTCACCTCCGTTACCGGAGGGGCACTGGCTTGCCCGGTATATTTGGCGGTCAGTTAGTCTCCCAGAGTCTTGGCAAAATTAAGCTGTGGCCATTTTCTTTCCACTTTGTAATTTAGATAATGAAACTAGATTGTACATGTATGTAAATAAATATATTGTTAATATAAAATATTATAATCATATATAGTTGTTTGTTGTGTGAGAGCTACCAAATGCCTAAAGTCACTATCTTGCAATTAAACTCTATTGTATTTCTATTTACCTTACAACCTCTCCAGTGGCTTCTCATTTTAAGCTAAGTATATAAAACGTCCTTTTACATCAAAATAATAAATGCAACTGATTCTTTATTTTGCAGATTTCTATCTATATAAACCATAAAAACACGAAATAAAGTGACCCATTTAAACATATTTAATTACGCAATTGGATTATTGAATTTCAATTCCGCATTAGAAAATCTCCCCGTTAAAGAACGACGTGTCAATAGTCACCCTGTTTATCTTGAGAATATCTTGTTTCAGTATAGGTAAGTGCATTTTTACATTTTTATTTCAAATATAAGGAATTTGATCTTTCTTAGAATAAAAAACACTGCGCAATATTCAAAAACATAAAATTCATAATATATTGTCAACACCGCCTTATTGTGTCACCTTGAAAGTTACCTTTCGCTCTGTGTATCACGTTAACGATGTACTTTTCTTCCTATTAAAATGTATCGGGATGATTGATTGTTGATTAACGTCAATTTTACGAGATGAAGCAACACTCACGTGGCTCTGTCATGAGCCTATGTTGTAATTGTCATAAGGAAAAGGGAATATGATGAATAGTTCAGGAACAATTTGCTTGACCGCAATGCCCCAATGTCCACTCTTAACAATCTGTTGCTTATTAGTAGTTCCTTTAAACTAATTTGTATTGCATGGTGTTATTCAAACACGAGACACGCATTGATGTCCCGTTTTAAAAGACATACACAACCAGCGGATACCCAGTTCGGAGGGCTCTTACCCAACACTGGAGAAAAGAAGTCGCATTTCATTACCCACATGTTCCTCGGGAGGGGGTTTCTGCTTCTATGCTCCCGTATTCCCACAGTATGAATAAAACAATATTTCCTGCAATCGTGATATTTTGAGTATTAATAAAGGAGACAAATAAACTTCAGCGTTGTTTAGTCATGGGCTTAATCAAGCTTTTCTAGAACCTGGCTCGTGGTGAGCGAGAAGTAAGAAACGGTAGCAGTATAAGCGCGGGTATTATATAGGACATCCTTGAAAACTATTAGAAATACGCCTTTTTTGCTGTATTCTGGAGAATTTGGAAGTTGTATTGGACTTTTTAACATTGTAATATAAACACAATGCACGTACGGTGAAATTAAATGTATTTGCACTCACTGCGAAACAGGCCAGATACAATTGTTTATGCCCCCGCGACTATTGGTCGGGGGCATATTGTTTTACCCCTGTACGTCCGTCCGCTCGTCACACTATAGTATGCATAGTTTGTCCCGTTAACTCCTCCTACAGTTTTGGAGCTACAACTATAATATTGTGTAGGATGTTTATACACATAATGGAGGTGTGCGTGTGCACAGGATTTTGGTTTTCATCAAATATTCTCAAAATGACAGGTAGTTGGTAGTTAGTACATTTTTTTCGTACTAGCTGCATAAAGGGAACATGATTTTTCTGGATAACTCCTACAGTTTTTGAGCTAGACCTTTTATATTTTGTAGACAGTTAGTACCTACACTGAAGGTGTGCATATTTTATGGATTTTGACTTTCAATTTTTTTTTACAAAATTATGGATGCATGAACTTCGACAGATTTTGCTAAATCCATATAGGATATATGGTTTGTCTGGCTAACTCCTCCTACAGTTTTTGAGCTAGACCTTTTATATTTTGTAGACAATTAGTACCAAACACTGAAGGTGTGCATATTATATGGATTTCGATTTTCAACAATTTTTTACAAAATTATGCTTATATGAACTTAGCCACTGAAACCTGTTAACGTGTAAACAACGCTCCTTATACTTGCGGGTTCCTCCGGGCACTCTCCGGCTTCCTCCGCCACTAAAACTGGCCGCCACGATATGGCTGAAATACTGCTGAAAATGGTGTTAAACCCCATTCAATGAATCAATCAATCGAACATCACATTGTTAGGTACAGATTCATTTATTTCAGTCATTTCTGCTTGATGCTGAATAAGCAAAACATTGCTTTACTCTTTTGCAATTATAACCGCGGGGACATTGTATGTGTCTTACAGACACAAACTAAGACACAAACACTTTTTACAGTCTATACATAAGTTTTCTACATTATACCCGATGAATAATATAGCATTCCTTCAAATTAAGTTATATTGAAAATTTGGCTCTTCAAGACGTTTTCTTTGCATTATACCCCTACACATTCCTCAGAACCAAGCCAAAAGTTAAAGTAGTAAATTGGAATTGGGGTGTGGGGGAAGGGTTGAGGTGGATAAGGTTGAGACGGGGGCATTCAATTTTCTAGTTTTAAACCTGTTTCTAATGTACCTGCAAATAAATTATACATTTTTGACAATATACATCTGGCTAAACTTCGAATAGAAAAAAATGTGGAGAAAAAAGCAAATGACTGAATTAACATTTTTCACACATGGTTAATTTCATATTACACAGAATGCTAAGCTAAATCACGGGAGTTCATGGCCATTTAAAAACGTGTTTGAGATTGTATACACCGTGTTTACATAATAAATAAAGGTGTACTGCGTTATAAGTAAACAGATCAATATTGTTTTACCTTTTTCTGAGTACTTGTATTTGTTATCAGAGGAAGAATTGAAGGTCATTATTAAAATAGAATACAAAAATGGATATTATGTAATAGTTATACACTGAGGTATAGGCGTTTCTAATCCAGAAACGCCGTATACCGAAGTGTATAACTAACTTACTCCCCATGTTATTCTAAATACACGAAATATTCATTACAAAATGTCATAAAAAACAAAAACAATAAACACAGAAACATTCAATTTCATAAATCGATACAATTTAGTGTTTTCCCCATTGGGTACCTCTTCTATAAAGATACATTGAATGACTGGGTTGTATTAAGGACTAAACAGTTTGATTGGTTAATAATGAGAGATGTTATTTGATATGTACCTGTATTCATTTGATATTCAGGAATGATAGATGTTATATTAAACTGAACTTTATGTAGAAAATGAATATTAACCATATTGTCACAAATATTACGCAGAACTGCTAAATAAAGTAAGTAAGAATATATGTTGAATATGANTAACTTACTCCCCATGTTATTCTAAATACACGAAATATTCATTACAAAATGTCATAAAAAACAAAAACAATAAACACAGAAACATTCAATTTCATAAATCGATACATTTTAGTGTTTTCCCCATTGGGTACCTCTTCTATAAATGGTTGTATTAAGGACTAAACAGTTTGATTGGTTAATAATGAGAGATGTTATTTGATATGTACCTGTATTCATTTGATATTCAGGAATCATAGATGTTATATTAAACTGAACTTTATGTAGAAAATGAATATTAACCATATTGTCACAAATATTACGCAGAACTGCTAAATAAAGTAAGTAAGAATATATGTTGAATATGATAAAGTATTTTTTCTACCAATAAACTGTTCAGTTGTAAGTGCACATTTAACAGGTCAATGTTTTTTATTTTGTTTTGTTTTGTTTTTTTAAAGGCTTGGATCCAGACAATTTAAAAAGGGGTTTCAGAATAAAAAAAACAGGTAATAATAGTGTCATTTCCGACAATTTTCACATAATTTTAATAAATTTTCCGAAAAAAATGGGGAGCCCCCCCCCTAGATCTACCAATGATAAACATGATAAACTTTTGAAAGGGTGTCAACATAATGTGTTTTCTTTTTACATTTGCTTTCCCGACCAAGTTTTTTTCCCCGATTATTTATTATTATTTATTTTTTTTTTAACGATTGCTTGGATTTTATACTATACTTCATTAACAAGATCTTTATGTTTTCTTTTTCAGTTTTTCAATATCCAGTTTTCGTGTTATCTTCAGCTGAGTGGTAATTAATTACTCCATTGTTGTAGGCACAATAGGCCGTGCTCACAGGGTATGAAGACAAGGGTTTCCATAAACCCCTGTCGTCACACCCTGTGAATACAGGCTATTGTTCTTATAACAATAAAGTAATTCATAGAAAGGCAGTTTCAGAGATAGAAAGCATATGGTTTAACAATAGACCTGGGTTGTAAAGCTCCCGTTACAAAACATATCCCTTGAACTTGGAATATTGATATATATATATATATATATATATCTATATATAGATATATATTTATTTATTGCAAGAAAGCATTGATTTTGCATTAATAATAATAATAAAACTTGGTTTCAAATATATCAAAGGATATTGTATATTATATGGGGAAATCGTCACGGTTTTGGATCCGAATAGGTATGTTTAAATTTCGCTGTGATTACACAGACAACTTGTATAATGTTGTCAACTTCCTATAACCTGCTGTAGGTGGTCGTTGTAGGCCTGTTGCAAGGCAAAATGTTCTGATCCTATCCATTATATAGAATCTTCAGTATATTCCCGAGAAACACTTAATTTCCGCCCGTTGGCCCCTTCATACGTGCCACCTTTTAACATCATAGTTAGGTATTTCGACTTTACCCCTCTTTTAGCGATTGTCCTAATGTATTTCGGTGCTGTTCGGATGGTGTGGTATGTGTTGTGTATCATATTATCATTGTCAACTAATTCTCGTCGTGAATATAGCTTAAATATTGCTTAGTTGAAGTTGAGAACAACAATTACTCAATTACTATTGCTTTTTAGAAATCAGGTATTGTTTCCAACTCTAAAAACGACATGTAATGGCAAAAGGAAAATTGAAGTTCAACCAAAATGGAGAGTGTTACTGTACGTACATACATTGTAGTAATATAGGAAACAATGTAGGGGATAGTGAATTTCCGGAAAAGACGAAAGACGACACGTCCTTACATATAACAGAGAGTGGATGGACAGAATTGGAATCAGGAAGTAGTAAGGAGGAAGATAATTTTGATGGCGGATGGGGATGGTTTATTGTAATAGGCAGTATGCTGGTTCATTTTATTGTTGGTATGTAATTTTTCATATCTTTATGGGTTCTGAAAATTAATCGTTTCAGGTCACTGTTAAAATCACATTTAGTTCACCCCTGGTTTTTGGTGGGGTCCGTGTTGCTCATCTTTTAAGTTTCCTATGTTGGATTTTTTGTTTTATGATAAATGTACATACTAATTGATCGATTGATTGTTGTTTTACGTCACGAGTTGTATTTTAACGATATTCCTGACAAAACTATGTAAAAGGGAGACTGTAGTATGGCATAATGACGGAAACTTGGACCAGGTTGGCCTTATGAGGTGCGGGACCCAATGCTGTTCTCTGTTAAATCTGCAGTGTGTTGTTGTGTGTACTTGAACAGCTGAGAGTAGATAACTCCAGCGCGGGGCCCATGTAGGAGCAATTGGTCGAATTGGACAAAAGCCGACCCTGAAGTGGACTATTAAATGGAAGTTAGAAGATAGGATTGGAAATGCATATCATATTTCTCTCGGTGGCGATCAGAGGGTCGAATATGTTAAATGGGGAAAATACCGACTGTTCATATCACAATATGTTTTTATATAATGATATATTACAAATATATTTATCTAACTATCAAATTATTATTATTATAATTGAAGCTGGGTTAAATAGAGCAGCTGGAATATTATATTTGAGATTTGAAGAAAAATTCAACGAGCCTGCCGCTATAACAGCTTGGGTAACATCATTATCAGTTAGTTTAACACTAGCAGTAGGTAAGTTAAGATATGGTTATTCAATTCATAGTCATATTGATTCACTCATTTCAATATCGGTATTGTGTTGGGTCTTTTATACTCATTTTGACTCTGTAATGTCTGATATTCTATATTACAAGTTTACTCACGTATTTGTTATTCTTCATTGCCGATAACTAAGCCATTAATATATAAAAATAGCATTTCCAGTTAATGTAACAGTTTTATAAGCATGCATATCCGTATATATGGAATTTAGAAACCGTGTCATGTGCGAATCTATCTTAAAAACACAAATCTTGATTCTTACATTGAACATTGTTTAAATAGGCATCTTTTATCTACAAAATAATATATCTGTTTTTAATTAAATCCGCACATGTATATACATGTATAAGAAAACATGAGTATGTAACGGGTTGTTTGTTAATTCTACATCCTTGATTGCACCTTTTTGTTTTACTCATTGTGTTTTTAAGCATTGGACTGCGGTGTCTAATAATATTATGTTTATTTGTATTCACTACCCTGCAATTAATTTAATGCACTTAACTATTTATTTTAGGTCCAATAGCGTCTGCACTATGTAACAGATTTTCCTATCGGATCGTTGTAGTGTCCGGAGGATTGATCCTTGCAGCATCTATGATTGTTTCAGGACTGTCACCTAATCTGTACATTCTGTTTTTAAGTTATGGTGTCCTAGGAGGTATATTTTATAGAAAGTATATTGACTTACTGATTGCTATTTAACGACTTAAAGTGGATAATATTTCAACTATATCCATGCCGAGAAGTATTACTTTTGGATAAAATAGGACGTTTGTCAATAGTATAGGCCTATAGACTGATGCTATGAAAGGCAAAAGGGAAAAAAGAGGGAGTGGGTGTAATATAATGTTTAAAAATGCATATCAACCGGCTGGCATCGACTACTTTATAACAATATGGTGCTCATTATGAGCTTTTGTCACTTATGGGCGTGGCAACAACGTATTCAGAGATCTAGTCGTGTAATTGATTCATAACGCAAAACCAGCAACTTTTGTAAAACATTTGAAGGAAAGCGTGAAGATACCAAAGAGGTAACCAGAAGTCGTAATTCGAAGAAAATAGAAAACACAATAATGACAAAACGAAAAAGGACAATTATCCACCAAACACTTGATTGAGCAGAAAGATTGAGCATTGGTGAACTCATGTGCTTCGGATGGAAAAACAATGCCTTCTCTACTAGTGGCACCCGTCGTGGTACTGTTAAGCGAAACGACCATATTGATCAACACAAACTCCACCTGAATATAGTTTACCATACAAATATAATCGCTTTGCGGTATATTTCCCCTCGAAAATGTGTTTCTTACGTTTTACTTTAGGTTACAATTAATTTGCATTTCTAGAAAAGTTTACTCGTGATTCGTGAAATGTTATTGATCTTGAATGTCAAATGTGACAATTTGTCATTTTCTTTTACTTTTGATTTAATCTCTCAAGAAACCTAAATGATAATAAGAATGACAAGGGAGGTACGTAGATGTACAATAACAATCCAAATTTCTGGGTTGATAATCTTAGGATTTTTAGGTCATGCAGATCATTACCATATAAAAACTAGAAGCTAGTAGACATATTTATACTTTTAGTAGCACCGATATGTAATATGATAGATATTGCGAAATCCTAAAATATTTCACCATGCCAGTTCACTTCAAATACCTTTAAACAGTACTATGAATATTTCTTGTACAGATAAGACTGTTTATAAAAAACAAAATAACATCAATTTCAGGAATTGGAAAAGCTTTTGCGTATGGTCCCGGTGTTGTCATTGTTGGTTTGTATTTCAATAGAAAGCGTGGCGTAGCAGTTGGTTTAGCAACATCAGGTGTTGCTATTGGAGCCTTCGTTATACCTTCAGTGGTCGAAATGGCTTTCGTGGAATACAGCTATATTGGAGCATTCATCATCATGACTGGTATATCATTACAACTCATTGTTTGTGGATTCTTGTTTCGACCATTAGCATTACACAAAAGAATAACAAAATTTAAGAAAAGGTTTGTTCTTATACCTTAACTCACATGTATTTCTAAGATGTTTTTTTTTCTAAATTCTAATATCTCGGTTCATCTTATTCTGTCAGTGTGGTATTCCATTTTGTTCGGTATCCATAATATTTATTTTCATCAACAATGACATTCGCTTCTGCGGCGAAATGTGATTGGCTAATACAATGAATACGAGAATATAAAACAATGTATTCACATTTTTGCACATAACGTCCATGCATAGGACAATATATGTAATTTGACGTATTAAACTCTTTTCTACATATTTTCTTACTTGAAATGTTTAGGCCCGTTGGTTTTTTTTAACCCCAATCTAGCCTTTTAACTTTGTAAATTTCCATCCGACAATGACGTTTTTTTTTCCCGATTATTTTCTTTTCCTGTACGGTCGTGCGTTTTAGTCATACGCTTTATATATATGCCCCGGTATTCTAGGTCACTAGTGGAGCAGCAACTGCCAACTCTTCCGGAGCACCTGAGTTCATCCCCGGTTTATAGTGAGGTTCGTGATACTCGATCTTTAGCTTTAGATGTATATTGTGTAGATCGTTGTTTGTCCTTTTGTACTTTTTCTTTTGGCCATTAATAGGTTCTTACACGAGTCTCTATTGAAGATCTGGGATTTCTTCCACCAGTGTGAGAAATTCCGTCTTTTCTCGAGTGGAGAGTAGCGGAACAAGTGAAAAGACGTAGAATGTCTCACACGAGTGGAAGAAATCCCAGATCTTCAATAAAGACGAGTGTAAGAACCTATTTCTTCTGTTTTTAACAATGTTTACATTTCGGCCCCGAAACTAGATCACCACGTGCTAGGAGAGAAATTTGCATAATTGTGATACGTTTATGTAAAGTTTGCGAGTGCATCGGCACCGTGTACACATGCATGAAGTCCGGAAAGGAATCGTTTAATCCTTATAATTCTTCAATGCAATACTGAACATAAAAAATATATTCTTGCATATTCCTGGTCTAAAAATCACACAAATTAAAATTCCGCGAAATGTTGTTGACGACGTTGGGACATTAACAACATGACGTCATATGTAGACTTCGTAGGTTAAAACGTAAAGATCACACGTCATTAGGCTTGGTGTACGATTCAATTTTGATAAAATTTAACTAAAAGATGTTTGCAAGGTAGGCATTTTAATTATTTTTGTATATTGTTGTAAATATAGCTTTCAATCTGACACTATCGATATACATGATAAAGTACACTACTTTCTTGCATTGCGTCATTGAAACAATCTGATTGGTCGATTCATCCATGACAGACACGGTCGCGTGACCCTGTCTGTCATGGGATGCCTATCATAGTAAATACACAAAAACGGAAGAATGATAGAATCTAACACCTGTTATCGGTGTTTGATTATTTTTCTTACACACACAGACATCCCCCCAATTTTTTTTTCTAGTGTGTATATTCGAAGATGACCGCATCACAACCATCAATGAAATAATACGCAATGTGAAAGAAACACCAAATCACGAACGCTTCAAATTGTAATAATATTTAAAATTTCATATCACAATAAATATAACAATAGTAAAGACGTTTATTTTTAAACGAATAAATCAACACAAACATTGTATTTTGAAAATATGTCATTTCACTGTGACGTCAATAACTCGATCAGCTGATTGATTCAGTGAACAGGAAATCGATAACATAACTGTTGACAAAAAAATCATACGCAAACGTAAACAAATGGCACGACATTCTTGAGTTTTAATCGATTAGACTTTGGCTGTACCGTTATATTTTGTAAAGCATATTTTATTTTAATCACATCTACAAACAATATTAACAAAAAATCACAAGCAGAGTTATAAATAACACTGGAAAATCTTGAAGCGACGATTATTTTTGGCGGGTAACAGGGCGTGTAGCTTGTCTTACACCGGGGGTGTAAGACAGAAACATCTTTTTCCGTGAAAATTGAGAAAAAAATACTTTATCATCTGTGTAAGAATGTGTTGTCGTGTTGTCTGTTCTTCAATATACGAATTTTGATCACCCCTTTGGAATCTTCAAACTCTTCTAAATATGCACGGCCATCCACATAATCGGTTTTAAATACTACATCTCCTAATCACATTTGTATAATTCAATCACTTTCCCGTAGACCGAAACACTAAGTGAAATAGTACCAAACAGTGGACATTAATAATCGGGGTAAAGAGCCCTCTAAATGTACCATGCTCCCACATTAAATCTTCTCCTTCCTTAGGTAGGCTTTCGACGTATTTGGACGCTGGCATTTACCATCTTTGCATAGGTTAACCTTTTTTAGCATTCAAAGCTTCATTTGTATGAGTAAAGTATTTGTCTTTCAATGTATATTGATAGTCATTCTCTTTTAAATACCTGTCAATGCTGGATTTCATTGCATTTAAACTTGCCGGTTCATTATCACTTCCATCACTTTTTGCAATGGATATAAAGAAATCGAATAAAAGCGTGTGTAGTTCAAAACCGTAATGTTACAAACATTTCTCATATCACTCAGACTAACAAGCCATTCGTAAAAAGTGTGTACGTCCCGTTCTGTAAACTGTTTACCTTCCTTGTGACCGTCGATTAAGTTCTTAATTTTCTTCCTGGTGTCGTCATACACTTTGCCTTGGTTTCATTGATTGATTTACCGCGGCCAACTTTAGCTTTGGTGAACTGTACCAAGCTGTTGCGATAATATATCACTTTGTAGCAACATACATGATACTTCATCCAATTTCTGCAGTCAGGACGCAATATTCAATTTCGCCATCATGTTTATCTCTCGTCTGCTCGCGTGCAAATATTATTTTAATCGGAACCTCTCTAGTGCGTACCAAACTTTAAGGAGAAAGTATTGAATGCAATATCGGTCAAGATGCAATATGTTTAGCTCATTGGAAATGTTCTGCTTTTAGGTAAAAATATCGGCAAATATTGCATTTCTACTTTACAAAGAAAGCTACATGAAATAAAAGATGCTATATTATATAAATTTTTAATCCGGTATACGTTTTAAATTATTATTTTAGGGAAGTAAATATGACTAAAGTTTCAACGAATGTATCTGTTGATCAGACTATTGGAACAGACCAACATGATGTTTTTTCAGTTCATCAAAGATTACAGTTGAAGGACACTGTCATCTCCAAAAATAAATATATTAAAGACGGAGGAAATATTTCCAAAGAAGACGTTGAACCAAACAATACAAATATGTTTAAATGTTCGTTGCTAAGGAATATACGTTTCAATGGATTTTGTATAGCCATTTTACTTTTTAATTTTGCATTCCAATCTGCTATGATCTTTCTGCCAACCTTTTCAGCAAAATTTGGCATTGAACATTTTGAAGCGTTCCCTGTTGTGATTACTGGGATTTTTGATGGACTTGGTAGAATAATATCAGGGTTTCTATTTGACAGAAAGTGTATAAAACCTTACAGATGTTTAATATATAATGCTTCTCTATGTTGTCTCGGCTTCGTCTCCATTACATTTCCGTATATCAAGGACGTTATTCAGTTAGGATCAGTATGTGCGGTGTACGGCTTATTTTTAGGAACAGGAATATCTCAGCAATCTGTTATTATTATAGATATACTAGGTGCAGACAATTTGTCCTATGGGTTTGGTATATTACTGCTGTATCAAGGTATTGGGACATTTGTTGGACCGCCTTTATCAGGTAAAAGACTATTTATTCCAATTAATATTTTTATGACATTTTATTAACCGTTTCAATGAACTGGAATCCATCCATTTGGTTTAAAACAAAGATATAAATAAGCACGCCACAAACTTTTCTTAGAATTTATTCAAAGAGAGATAAATTTAGTTACTAACAAGAGAGAGCACTCTATTATTTACTCAAATTAAACAAACAGTCACACGGTAGAACTGAGTGAGAAAAAGAGTCAAGAATCTTGAATGGTGCAAGATAGTTAAATCTGACCCACGAATATCCCATATTTTACAACCTTCCACCCAATCGGGTGTTAGACCTTATATATGTTCTACTAGTTTATGATCGGGACCTCTTTACCATTGATTTTTTTGTATTTTACAGGATTATTGAAAGATATAAATGGGACCTACAACTACGCTTTTTATGTTGGTGGTATAGCAGCAGTAGTTGGAGCATTCATTTTATTAATAGCCACTAAACTGGATCAAAAACAGAAACTAAATAATTATGAAGTGAAATCAAACACGATGAAATATATCGTAGAAACTCATTTTTAATCAGCAGTGCAATGACTAGTTTAGTAGTTAGTAAATGAGTGAAATAAATAAGTATTTATTAATGATAGGAGAGATAGAGTAATTATAAAATGTGGGTGAATATTTGAGATGTAAAGGTAAATAAAAATGGTTTCTAGCTTGACTAAATTCTCTCTCTGTAATTTATTGTCAAATATCATTTAATTCAGACTAGCAAATGGCTAAAAAGGCAACGTCTAACAAACTATTGTTCATGAAGAGCTACTGCAACTTATCTTTGTTCATGAAGAGCTACTGCAACTTATCTTTGTTCATGAAGAGCTACTTCAACTTATATCTTTATACGTACAAGGAGGGATCATTTCCCATGTACGATACATTGATTCACGTCCCGTCACACGGGCAAGTTGTATATTTGATTCGTCACGCACGTCCATGTCGGTAGAGGTTGTAAACCCCTATGGAAAACTAGGTCATATTTCTAATGCTCCAGGGTTCCAACGGGGATAGCAGTTTCAATCTAAACAAGACTAATACCAACACAAGAACATAATGGTCCAGTTTAGAAATAACCATCCATTTTAACAATTAATAAAGTTTCGTATATTTCGTTCACTATTCAGGTTATTTATTGTGGTACACTATGAAAGTTATCTATTGTCTTCGAATGTTCAATCATGAAGAGGGAGCTGGATCCCATTAACCGGTTTAAGCACTATCACATTATTGTGCCTGTTCCAGACTAGGACCTGGATTTACAGCGCCACGTGTGATGGTCGTTTTTGTGTTCAATGGTTTCATATGAAAGGTGGTTTGTTCACTTTATCGATATTGGTGGAATTGCTGACCATCTTTGCTTAAAATTTCTTTACATAACAATCATAAATAAGTTTTAATTTTAGAATTAATCTAATTTAGAATAAAAATGATACTTTCTATTGCTCGGACATCAGGATGAAACATTCCAAAAACATTCAGTTTCCTGTATGAAAAGTAAGATATTAAATACATCGTATTAAGATCTGTTGTACAATAATATTTTGAGATTTCATTCTAAAGAAAAAATCAATCATAGTTATTCAGTGTAAATATTTGCCCCAACTATCCACAGTTAACATGTAACTTTATTATTATTCGATTTGTATTTAAATAAAATAAAATTGATGTGATGTTTATATCAAAATCGTGTCTTTCATGGCAATGCGTTGACTCTCCCTTCTAACAATGCATACACTATGACAAAAATAACAATATAAATTTTATTGGTTTCTTTAATTCAAATAGCTAATAAAAACTAATAATTATGGAAACAACGCAAATCAATTGGATTTTTACAAAAATATGTATTTGATTTAATGGTATTATGCAAAGAATAAGACAAAAGGACCAGGAAGAGACACAACTTTTGATAGACATAATCATATATAACAGATGAAATCATTGAGATGAAAAATACGGAATAGATTAAAATAAAAACAAGAAAAACTAAGTTTGAAAATACACAAATATTAAGACAAATAAATAAATACATATTATGTTTAGTTTCAAATCTAAATGTAAACATATCTTATTGCGTTAGCAAATAAACAAATTTGAAATTTTCTGCACGCTACAAAAATCGCAGATATCAAATTCAGTGCTCCTGACAAAGATATCATAGCAAACACCTGCAATTTATAACATGCTGATTGATTGTTTGATGTTAAACGTCCAGTGTCCAATATTCGAGCTTTAGTATCAAATGGCATGGACACGTTACAGGCAATATATCGTTTAGATTAACAGTGATACTCAAATGGTCCTAGGGGCGGGTGTTTTTATTCCGACAAGGACAGTGGTACATGATGTCAATGATCTGATTACATAATTCGGCATAGCAATGGCTTATCATCGACAACAACCTTCATAATTAGAAGCTATTGCAAGATAATTATCTACTACGTACAACGGGTGTTGCAATATCAAAGAAGAAGATATTATATATGTGTATTTGAAGAATCACCCAAGACGTTTATCTGTCTTCTTGTAATAGATTTATGAAAAACACATTTCGACAAGTTGTATTCATTTATTTATATGATATTAGGTATACTCGATACAACATTATGTGATGAAATTTGCCAGTGACTTGGTGCAGGTCGGTGGTTTTCTCCGAATACTCCGGGTTTCCTCCACCAATAAAACTGACCGCCACGATATAATTGAAATAGTGTTGAAAGTGGCGTTAAACATCATAACCCTGGCCCCCATTTATTTATATTATACAACAGATTACCAGCAGACATGGAATTAAAATCGAAAAGAAATACTTCTATCCACCAAATGCTAATCCCATTCAACAAGTAGAAAATAAGGTTCCTGGCTTGATACCTAGTGATCTCAAAATACAAAAAAAGTAATGATGTACGTAAATAGGCTGTACAGGGATTGGTCAATGGAAAGTTGTGGATATAGTCGGAAAATATCCCCTTACAAATTTTATGATCGCAACCAATAACGCTGAAATCCTGCTTATTTGATGGTCAACAATCAATAAAAAAATATATATTTAACATATACGTAGTTAATTTTCGCTTTATGATCCAGTAAGAACGTGTAATAAAAAGAAAATGCACTGAATAAACTAACATATATATGGCTAGCAGGAAGTTGACATGTGGAAAATCTCAATGTGTAAAAGCTCAAGATTGTAATGTTAGAACGATTTGTGAAGTACAGTTAATGCACACAACTTGAAAGAAATACAAGAATATATATAAATGGCATACAAGCCTACACTACATTTTTCGCTTCGTTAGATGGAACAATGGAACTTGGTCAAGTAGAACATGTAAGTTGTGTGTTAACATCAAGATGAAAATACAGATTACAATACACGCATTCATCTAAAAGTAAGATCAAATAAGTAACATAAACATGTGAATAAAGGTTGCCTTAAACATGTTACATGTGACATTGATATCAATACTATATATAAAAAGCCACTTGAATAACGAACGATGTCATATTCTCCAATATGTTTCAAGGCATATCTAAATTTGTGCTGGTTGTCTTGGCTGCAGGTAAATATGAAATAGACAATAGTTTATGTACACGGAATAGTATACTTTTTACATTACTTTTACCTGATATTTTGATTCTTTCAACAACAACAACAAAAAACAACGTTCTCTGTTGCAGCAGGATAATTTGTTATATATTACTCTTTACTGATATTTTGATTCTTTCAACAACAAAAAACCTTTCTATGTTAACTTGAAGAGGGATAATTTGTTATTTATATTTAAGAAAGAACAATTCATCTATTGTGTGGGGGTTATGGTGTTTAACGCCACTTTCAACAATATTTCAGCTATATCGCGGCCGTCAATTTTATTGGTAAAGGAAATGAGAGTACCCGGCAGAACCACCAACCTGCCGCATGTCACTGACAAACTTTATCACATAATGTTATAGCGAGTAAAATTCGCCTGAGCGGGATTCAAACTCATGGCGTTAGTGGTGATATTATGTGAAATTTTCTACTTTTCAGCTGCCTTCTTATGGTAGTTACATGTATTGTTTGCCAAGTTCTTGTGGTCATCAATATAGCTGAAATACTCGTCACTTGACGTAAAACAACAACAATCAATCAATCAATCTGAAAGGAACTGAATTAAAGACAAAACAGAGACTCGTTTCTTTTTCAAAATTGAAACAAGCCCTAAATAAGAGGTCATGATATATTTTAAAGACATCACTTCGAACGTTCATGTTCATTCGCATAACGCCTGTGGTAAATGTTACCACATATGATTTCGTATGTCACAGTCAAAGTCTGTCGTTCACAATTTATAACCGAACGTGAACAAATTATTAACTTAAATAACACGACGGGTGCCATTAGTGACGCAGGAATTTCTAGCCTTCACGAAACACACGAGTATAGTATTAGTGATGTATCTGCAGTTTAATAACATGTCTTCATGTTTTGTTTTATATGTTTTGATGTCTGCCACGATATTCGGTTCGTCTTTACCGACATTTGTTTTGTAGAGGATTCATGTTTTATTCAATGTTATGTGTGTTTTTTTTTCGCATACAAATATCCAACACGATTTCCAATCAGGTGATGTTCATGTCATTTTACAGTAAATACCAATGGAACAGGAACAACTTACCATTCCGGAAAACCCGAGTTGAACCCCGTTTTTGATTGGATTCGTCTTGTTCAGTCTTTATTGTCTTAGTAAACAGAATTGTGAACCATTGTTTGTCTTTTCGTGGTTTTGTCATTTGGCAAATGTATTGTCTGTTTTTGTCATTTGGCAAATGTATTGTCTGTTTTTGTCATTTGGCAAATGTATTGTCTGTTTTTGTCATTTGGCAAAGGTATTGTCTGTTTTTGTCATTTGCCAAAGGTATTGTCTGTTTTTGTCATTTGCCAAAGGTATTGTCTGTTTTTATCATTTGGCAAAGGTATTGTCTGTTTATGTCATTTGGCAAAGGTATTGTCTGTTTTTGTCATTTGGCAAAGGTATTGTCTGTTTTT
>MJUT01049015.1:329971-358036 GCA_002080005.1 Gigantidas platifrons | reverse complement strand
CAAAGGTATTGTCTGTTTTTGTCATTTGGCAAAGGTATTGTCTGTTTTTGTCATTTGGCAAAGGTATTGTCTGTTTTTGTCATTTGGCAAAGGTATTGTCTGTTTATGTCATTTGGCAAAGGTAATGTCTGTTTATGTCATTTGGCAAAGGTATTGTCTGTTTTTGTCATTTGGCAAAGGTATTGTCTGTTTTTGTCATTTGGGATCTTCAAACATTTCTTAGGAGTGATTTTATTCAGATGTGTAATCAGTGAGATTTTTTTTTTATAAAAGAAGTGCTACGTTTATATGTAACTTTGTATTCAATATTTACATTGCAGTAGTGGTGACTGAAGCTTATACACCAGGTGGTAAGTTCTATTTTATATAAATCAAAAACAACAAGCACACAGTTAAATTCATTTTCCAAATAATTTTTCTGTTATGAAAAGAAAATTTAAACAGTGATGTGATGGTCACCAATTCCACCCATATAAACAACCGAATAATTACCTCTCAGCTCAACTCACTGAACACAAAAAGGACCACGACAAATGACGTTGGGAATCCAGGTCATGGTTTGATACAGGTACTACAAGATGGCGGGGTTAAACCGCTAACTGTGTAGCTATGTAATATCAACTTAATTTATGATTGACCACTATAAAGTATTAAACACAATATGAACATTGTTAGCTCGATCCCTCGATTTTACTTTCAGGTATAATGATGATGCTTTTAATCCTACATGAGTTTAACACATACAGCTTGCATACACCACTAACCTTGAAATTACACAGCGAATACCAGCATACTTTGACGTTATATCTTGAATGTGATACTAGAGGACACCTGTGTAATTGATTATATGGCAAAACTTTCACTATTTCCATTATAAACCTCTAATTTTAATGGTTAATATCATATTCGATGCGATTTTCGAAATACTTTCTTGTCGGGGGAACTACACCTGCAATATATTCAATGTACGTATATATGTAATTTAAAACTTGATTACATCTGTTACATATATCACTACTTATATCATTTTTCTTCTTTTTCAAGTTCGTACGGCAAGACGCGTGGTAGCAGGTAAGTTCTATGTAATATAAACCCAGAACATCATACACACAAACTAACTATCTTTGTTCTAATATTTTATTTTGAAAATTATATTATGATATACAAATGTATGATATAGAAAGGTTGAAGGGGCCGGGTGGCTCAATGAATTGGGTAGTTGGATTACCTAGCAACTCATACAAGCCTATCACCAATACGGCGTGTGTTCGCGCCCGACTTTGTAAATTAGAAAAAAAAGGTGAATTCTACTCGCAGCCGCAAGTGATAAAGTTTACCAGTTCTCTCTTGAGTTTTTATTGAATAAATCATAGACCATTGATATTACGCTATTTTAGGGGATGTTTTAATTATCCAACTGTTCATTCGTAGGGCTACATATATATGTAATGGTATGTGTATTAGTATATGAGATATAAAAAAAAACTGCAGCATGCATAGATATTTATGTTATATGTTTCTTCTTTTTCAAGCTCGACGAGTAGTTGCAAGAGGTAAGTTATATCTAATATATATCTAGAAGACAAACACATATTAAATTTCCAAATATGATATTATGTTCTATAAATTTGTGTGGAAATCAGCCGAGATAAGTATAGGTGACCTTAGCCCATTTTGGCTATTCTATTTAGGCCCTTTGGTTTCTTGCTCCCAAGATTTGTTTAATGTGGTACAATACACTACAGGGAGATAACTCTTTAAAATCAGTTGAACGTTTTGATAATATGATGTTTGTATGCAGATTTCAAGCATCTCGGTGATTAAAACCGCAGAGAGAAAAGCTGCTATGTGGCTAGTAAATTCATAGGTCTGAGTCTGTTGGTTGGAATTTGTTAAAATTTTGATATTTATTACAGTGGATATATTCAAACACACTGCCAAATAAATAAGAAAATTAAACGAGCAGATCAAATTTTACCTGCAGTGTATGGCACCACCTTAAGTTATTTAAATTTCACCGTACCAGATGAATGTGTTTCTAGAAACTCGCCGTGCGCACTAATATTGATATCTATGTTTTTACTACGTTATAACTCCATCAATTGGTTACGATTTATAAATTGCTATGTTAGTTAGAACGTCATAATTATGGCCCCTTTTGTGCTACTTGCTAAGCTCACTGTTGATTTGTCAACGCATGAATGCAATACAAAATCAAACAAATGAGATATACAGTTTATGACAAACATAATTATCTTAGTTTTCTAATATCACACTTTCCATTATGAATGACAATATATTAGTTTATACTTTCCACACAGTGGACTACATCTCTCAAAGGTTATGTATATGTATTTGTATTATAAGCCTAGTTCTCGCGATTGTATGTCATACTTCCTCATTTTCAAACTTATGTTACAAGGGTGGTAGGTAATAAAATAGGTTATATAAATCAAGGACAACGAACACACAGGCTTATTTATTTTTTAAATATTTAATTTAATTTTATGTTAACTAAATTTATATAGAAATCAACATCACCGTGATTACATTAGATGAGGAAATTGACGATATTATACATCATATTATAACTTGGTATGTTGACGACTTCACGTCCCTTTCCCCACTAATAACAGGATATTAACATTACTATTCGATGGTCGGATAACAATTAATTCGCAGCATGGTATGTACTACATAAAATACTGACAATTGAGATATAAGCGTATCACAAACATGAAGAGTTTAATTTTCCTAATGTATATGTCCCATTTTTATTGGAAATATCAATAGTTCAAAAGGTTTTGCAAAACATATGCCAATTACAGGTCTTTTCGCTCAGGGAACTACATCTATCGGATAAGTTAAATATGAAGCATATGCATGTTTTAAAACTTGATCACTACTATTATCCTTATCAATGTCATTTATTTCTCTTTTTTCCAAGTGTATACTCCACGAGCTTATGGTAAGTTTTGTGTTATGTAAACTGCAATAGACTCATAGTATAATTTTCCAAGTATGTTATTTTGGTTTTACGTTCGTCTACCATTTGTGAGTATTGCGGATGTTGTTACTGGTGGGATCGGTCGGCAAGGTCTGTACATGTGCGGTAGGCTGGGTTGCGTTCCATCAGTATATCGTCATATGGCTAGAACGCTCTGTGTATACCTATGTCCCGACTTGGGAATTTTCTTTTGTAGCACATCAGTTCTAGTGTGTATGGACTACGTTCAACTGTATCTGCCTTCCATGGATCCTTGGGTTCAATGCAGTGTTTGGTAGGCGTTAGCGGCCTGTTTCTAATGTGCGCTATGTCGGGTGTATCCCAATCCCTTTTTGTACTCCTTCACTGGGAGGTGTGTTCTGGTTCTGATGTTGACTGCGTTGCTGATCAGTCTGATTTGTGTCGTCTATTTTGTTGTAGAGATTATATGTCTGTGTATGCGTTTCTGCTTTTACACTAACAACAATTTGATTCCTATTCGTATTCCACTTGTTTAAACATTGAACATTACTTGTCTTTGTTGAAGGCGACATGTGCTTCTTTCTTTGGGCATATGTAGGCTAATTTTCCAATTGTGGCAATGAGATTCTGAGCATTGATCCACACCAGTTTGACTTTGACTGCACTGGCATTAACCTAGATCGTTCCCTCTATATAAATGTCTTTCATCAGCTTTATGAGGTCCATTGTTGGTATGTAGTTGAGCTATGTTCACTGATGAGTATTCTCTAACGAAGGGAAGTCGTGAATGAATATGTTAATTTTGATGTGATATTACTTAAATATATTTACATGTATATAGCATCACAACGATTTAATTTGTTGAGGTAAATTACGACTATAAATCATCTTGGTTAGCATTTACATCTTCTTATGTTGATCACTTCTGTTCTCTTTTTTAAACTACTTACAAAATAAACACTCTCCTAGTAAACACTCGGACATCAATTAACAGACTACAGAGAAGCATGTCAGGCATTACTGAAAATTAAATCATATCACAGTCATCTGGAAAATGATATTCGATATTTCTATATTATTATGTTGAAAAAAATACTGGTTAATTTATTGATTTGGTGCTTCACACCAACTTTATTAGTATTTCAGCTACAACGTGTCATGTGAGCCTGTTCTAAATATATAATCATGGCCTCCACTCAACCTCCTTTTCAGACACTGTGAAGCAGAATCCTGTATTACCAAAGTATTATTTATGTAATATAAGAAGAACATTTGACATCGATCATTATTATTTCTTGCTAAGAAGAAATACCAAAATCAAAGTGCACAATTGTGCATTGTATGAACGCTCTTTACAGAACACATTTCACGTTAAGAAGTAATTTCGTTTGCTTTGAAATATACGATGCATTCTATTCTATACGGATCTGATTAAAACATATACATGGTATTTTATGGAATCTCATATGTGTGTCAGGGATTTTGGTGTTTAACGCCACTTTCAGCAATATGTCAGTTATATCGTGGCAATCAATTTTATTGGTAGTGGAAACCGCCGACCTGTCTCAAGTCACTGACAAACTTTATCACATGATGTTGTATCGAGTTCACCTCTCGCCATGAACGGAATTCGACCTCACATGCTTAGTGGTGATATGTACTGATTGCAAAGGAAGTTTTAAGTCCAACTACCATACGGTAACTTTTATTCAACAGAAATAAAGTAGTCACATGACTCATAGGTAAACATCAATAGTGGTGAACACAGCCTGTATTGCTCTGTATCCCTTGAAGAATATTTCTCTTTCCATAAGAGACCCAATGAACATCTAGAACATGCATACGATTCCAATCAATTCTCCCGGCATGTTCTGTGTTGCTCATGTCAAGTGGACGGATGGGTACTGAGGACGGTTCCCATTGCTCAACCCACACGGCTGTCCAGAACGAGGCTGATAGGAGTCCCCTCTCGATGGGCACAGTCATGTTATAATACCGAACATTTTACAATGGGACATAGTGGGAAACGTTTTTGCAGAAAGCCACGATTCTTGCATAGTAAATACCTCTTTTGTTTTGCTTTGTTTTTGTAGTTTTTGATAAATAGTTGCCGCATTGTATCTGCTCCAACAGGCTACGTTTCGTCCTTGACCAATTCTCAATACTTTCTATCTCAGTGACATTCCTCCCTCATTTCAGCATAGTTTATTTAGGACAAATGTAACCTTTATTCTGTATTTAAGAACGGAACATCGAATATTTGGCATTTATCATAATTTTGTAAATTAAGGAATATTGCATAAATGGGAATTCAATGTACAGATGTAAGAATTGTGTGGTTGTTTTCATGCATACATGTACAAGAACAACACAAGCCTAGATAAATCAAAATTTCATAAAAAGGCAGTCTATGAAACGTGCCACGGTCCTTCCACGTAAAACACTATTTGCAATAACTCATTATGAGCAACACTATGCTACACTATTTCGTTTGTGCAATTTGTCGTTGGTGTTATTTTGTAAAGCAAACTGTGTGTATCCTCGTTTTACTTTGGCAATTTAAATGTACGCCCAAAGCCTATCATAGTGTGACCTGTTAACCTACATAATGAATTGTTTATAAACTTTATCAACCAATCAAACACTTTTCGATATACATAATATCAAGATGGAAGGATTTGAACCACATTAAGCGGTTTAACCCCGCCACATCTGTGTGCTTGTTCAAAAACAGGATTTGGTTTCCCAGAGGCATATGTCGTGGTCTGCTTTATATGTATATTGAGTGAATTGAGGTGAGAGGTAATTGTTCGTTTTGTTGACATTGGTTGAATAGTTGACAATCACGTTTTAAACTTTCTTTTCATAATAAACTTGAAAAATTATCTATTACAAACAAATAAATGCCAAATTCAATTTTTTGTTTTTTGTTTTAGCACGTCGTATTTTATTTAACCGTGACGTAGCTCGGCTTGGTTATGTACCACCAGGATATAAATATAAAGGGCATGCAGGGTATAATCCAGCAAGACGTAATTATCGGGATAGCAGGTTAACAATTCCAGCACGAAAGGTGTACATCCCTAAACCAGTACCAAAGAAAGTATATTATCCGCATAAAGCTGTCCCAAAGAAAGTATATTATCCGCATAAAGCTGTCTCACATGGAAAGGCATACTATCCGTCAAAAGTATATAATCCGTACAAAAGTGCAGTTAATCCATACAAGAAAGTCGCTAATCCGTACAAGAAAGTACATAATCCGTACAAAGATGTACATAATCCTTATAGAGGACATGATGTATATAATTCATATCGTAGAAATGTAAACCGACGTGCTAACGGTACGTATACTAAATATATTGATATACTTATTTGATATAAATATGGCACAAGCTTATACACACACACACACACACGCACACGCACACACACACACACACACACTGTATTCTAACGTTAGCCTATATACTAATATGGTGTTTAATGCCATTTTCAACAATATTGCAGATAAATCGTGGTGATCAGTTCTATTGGTGGATGAAAGATACAAGTGCTCGCTCTCCGAAACAAAAACCACGGATAAACCTGCTGACACATTATATTTGCTCCAACATATATTCTTAAAACTGAATGCTATATTCTTAGCGGTAAAACAACAACAACCAATTTTTATCAGACCGAAGATCAAAAGCAGTATCCATCAGACTCGATGCGAACACGGCAAATTTTACATGGCAGGGTGGTTAGCACTGCAGCGTGTCCATAGGTATATACAAACTAGTAGATAAATGCTGCACAATTTGCAATTTCAGCAATATTTTGGAAAATTTTATCATCGAAGTCAACACATATCATATAAGCAAGTAATTAGACAAGGCCATTCTCGGTGGTTTTTTTTTCATCTTGTGAAAAAATTAGAAAATAATATCTTTACTTTTAACCTAATGCGGATACCATTTATTATCTTAATGATGTACCGGAAATGTAACTAGAGTAATACGGTAGGTGCCACTAATGAAGCAGGAACTGCTAACCCTTCCGGGGTACATGAGTTTACCACGATTAATAGTTGGATTCGTGTTGCTCGATCCTTAGATTTCTGTGTAGTTTTTTGTGGATCGTTGTTTGTTCTTTTGTTTCTTTTCTTTTGGTCATAGTGTTGTCTGTCCTTCGATTTACGGATTCGGATTACCTCTTTGCTATCGTCAAGCTCTTCTTAAGCGCATTCAGAATATAAGGGTTAATGTATATTACTGTGGTTGATGCGATTGTTGACCGCGACCATTCAAATCTATATATTTATAGGTAAATCTTATTACTCTCATGAAGACAGCGACTTTTACAATTATTGAGAATTGGTTGATGACTGAAAAGTCGACAATAGGATTAGTAAGTATTTTAATACCAGAACTAATTTGTTTATCCAACTTCAGACGATAACACAAACACAACTGGCAGGATTTTACTCCTCGTTATCAGACACCTGCACATCACTATCTTTTTCACTGGTTATTATAACAGTCCTGTTTTTCATCCCTCATTAAGACTGGCCGTGCCGATATAGCAGTGACTATACATATCAATAACTCTATCATCGTTTATACGACAATGCAACATCACATGTAGAATGTATGAGCAGATACGTCTCCAGTAAGTCAGAATTATAGGTTAATATTCTATTTTTCAGAATATGTATGAAATAACTTTTAATGTTATAATAAGTAAAGAAGTTTTTATTGTCGTTTTGTAACCATAACAACTGTTATTGGTGAAAGATGGAATAACCCTTTCTACATCGATTTAGGTCAAATGGATTAAATGAATGACACAATTTATGACAGTCATATATTAAACACACAACACGAAGAGCGAAACCTCATCCGAAATATTCCATTTGGAACTACCGTTTTAAAATATCACCACATTTCCCTTGGCTACGAATGTGTGCATTCATACTAAAGTGATTTGTTTTTCGTAATAGCTGTATAGGTTTTGCTGTATGAATGTGAAGCGCCAAATTGAAAAATACTCCAGTTTTATCGTGGCGGCCAGTTTTATTGATGGAGGAAATTGGAGAACACAGAGAAAATGCAGACCTGACACAATTCACTTATAAACTATCATTAAGGTTGCATCGAGTAAACCTCGCCATAGGCGATAATCGAATTCATAATTTTAGTGGTGATAGGCAGTTATTACAAAGAAAGAGGTAAATTCAAGCCAATACGACGCACCGACTTCTTCATACAATATTTGTATCGTACAATATTTGATCATAAGATATGCTTTGAGTGAGTGGGTGAGTGATTGTTGCTTAACGCCAATTCAGAAATTTCTCAGCTATATCATGGCGAGAACAAATTAATTTCCAATGATATGATGATGAGGTCCTCTTTGTTCTAGACCAACACGCCGAGTTGGATTTTTATAGTGCTAACTCACTGAAACAACAGTATATGTGTAGATATGCCGCTCTACTCGGACACATTATTCTGATTCCAATCCAGTCAGTCTTTGTTCTTTCTCCTTAATGTTGTGTGCTTAGCGGAGAAGTAACAAATATCAATTTTATAGTCTGTGGTTTGACCCATCCCGGGCTCGAACCCACGATCTATCGCACTCGAAGCTAGCACACTAACCATTGATATGCTTTCAAAATCTTCTAGATTTCTTGCAATACGTATTGTACATATTGTATTTACTCGCATCATTTTTTATTTCTTTATTTCCAGGACTACATATATAAAGACCTAAAAGAAATATTAAAATAATTCATCAAAATCGTGTTTATTTTCCATAGCATTGCTCAATTTGTAGATTTCTGTGAAGTGTTGTATATATCCTTGTTTGTCCTTCGTCTATTTACGGCTTCTTGTTACCCCTTTGCGATCGTCTAAACTTTTCTTGCGTATTGGATTCTGATCACTCAACCATCAGACACACCTTTTGGAAGGATTGTACCCTGCAATCGGGAAACTTTTTACTATTCACCGAAGTACTTTCCTCTGTATATGGAAATAACATTGTTTTACATGTACATGCCTTTGATCAGTAGAATGTACTACAACCTAGAAAAGCTGACCAATGAAAAACAGAATAGAACTATATTTGTCTGTATTTGACGGAAACAGAACTCAATATTTCTATCAATGTCGATTTCTTTACTCTCTTGGGAGATAATTAAAAATAATGTTCATAACATCTTCGTCTTCTGTGGACTAACCTTTTAAGTAAAAAAAAATCGTCTCATCTTATCTCTCAAGACGATTTTCGGAAGATATCCACAACTTATTAAATAATTTTCTGTTACTTCCGGACAGATGAGGAAAGATGTATATTGGTAATTACATTCTGGTTTAAAGTTAACCAAGGAAAGTTGGAAGATACCATAGGGACAACCAGAAGCCGTAACTTGAAAGGCAAACAATAAAATAGCCAAGAAATGGAACAAAAGACAAACAATAAAATAGCCAAGAAATGGAACAAAAGACAAACAATAAAATAGCCAAGAAATGGAACAAAAGACAAACAATAAAATAGCCAAGAAATGGAACAAAAGACAAACAATAAAATAGCCAAGAAATGGAACAAAAGACAAACAATAAAATAGCCAAGAAATGGAACAAAAGACAAACAATGGTCCACAAAATACTACACAGAAAAATAAAACCAATCAACGCCAAACCGACTAAAAACCGGGATGAACTCCGGATGGGTAAGCAATCCCTTCCTCATTAGTGGTACTCTTGTTCAAAATCTGGTGATAAGTCACGAATGAGGAAGGGGGGGGGGGTTGTGACACATATATTCCATAACATTAACCAAGTCATGATATTGACCATAATACATTTTAAGTGATGACTTCAACTTAACCACAAGATACCCTTTGTTCAGTAGGTTAGTTGTTAATAGAAACCTTCGCAAGGAAATCGTGATTGCAACCACCCACAAGCTCTTGTATATCGTATCAGCTCAGAGATGTTATGTGTCATATGCAGGCGCTGCTAGAATATTGCTACATATAAATGGAATGTTTACAATGGGCAAACTTAAATAATATTGATCGTTCTTAATAAATACAAAAGTAGAAATATAATTTAGTGAGAACAATGTCTTTCTAAACCGGCTTTCTCAGTCAATTTCCATGTGGATGTCAAAGTAGGAAGCAGACCTAGCTGGAACTGTTTTATCCCTTTTTTTTAAGCTCAAAGTTATTATTTAGAGAAAGATCATTATAGCTAGCACAACGCATGCGCATGAAGTCTGACTCGTACGAATAAAAGGACATGACGGCGAGAAGAGAAGTGGATATAAGTCTTTGGGCTGAAACAAATCACAAGGTCCCATAACCCCGAACAAAAAGGTTGAGAAAATCAATAAAGGCACAACGGGCTTATTTTCAATAATCTTGCGATCATGCAAGATATTTAGAGAGGTCTGATCATTTAAAATATACTTTAGTTATCATTTGACATATCGGCATTGATAAACAAACTAGCTGGTATGTGTGTGACGGTACTCAGTTCTAAAATAACAATTTGAAAAGACTACCTCTTGGATCTGGTTAACCATTATCATTCATGACTTATCACCGGGTTTGTCACAAGAGTGACAGGTGTCACATGTAGAACAGGAAATGCTTACCCTTCCGGATTACTTGAATTCATCCCCAGTTTTAAGGGGGTTCGTGTGGCCCAATTTTTAGTTTTCTGTGTAATGTGTTGTAGATCGTTGTGTTGTTCTTTTTTTTTGCGATTGTATTGTCTGTCCTTCTTCCATTTACGGCTTCTGATTACCCCTTAGATATCTTCAAACTGTTCATCGTCAAAAATGAAAATCTAAGACCGGGCAGCAAATCATGAAAAGTAGAATATGATGATGTAAATGTTCAAGAACTGTGTTTTACAACATAGTAAGAATGTACTGATAAAATATCATGCATTGAACATCAATTGATATATAATATGCATTGTGAAATATAATCAAGGTTACTCAATCATGAAATATAGGTTAAATTGATGCAAATGTGGTAATGTTTCGTAATATAGAAGACGAAATATCAGTGAAATAATTATGTACAACGGTGGGTCTGTGTAAGCTTTGAAGTGCCAAAAAAATGGGTTTACCTTATAGTTTACGATCCAGGCAGCATATGGAGATTCATAATTATCTTGTGTTCATCTTAACTAGTTAAAACCATTTTATAGTATGTATGACACTTTAATTCGGAAAAAGGCCGGCAATATATAATTCTCAATTGTTTTGATCTTAAATTAAGGACCATCCATGACTAAGAGTATCAAATATATTGATAATTACTGTATTCATAATTGTTCTGAAATAACATACAGAAATAACAACTCATTAATCCATGATTTATTGATTGGTGTTTGACACCAATTTTAGCAGTATTTCAGCTATATCGTGGCGTGAACAAATTTTATAAATTAATTTCCTTAACTACAAGACGTTTATAAAAAAGATGTATTTGTGTATATACAATTGGGTTATTGTATAAATAAAAAAAAATTAATGTATAAAACAATATATTTAGAACGATTGTTATCTAATTATATTTTAGTGGATGTATACTATCTGGTCAAGACTACCTGTTCTATGCGATTTTGACAAACAAACAAAGAATCTTTCTAACTAAAGAATGCTTTTCATGCAATTTGTTGTAAATTTGATGGTCCCAATTTACCTACAAGCTTTTCAAAATATATTTTATTGTTTTATTAAAGGTTAATATCAATATACGTAATAGAACATTTTGTAATTGTGCTACCCAATGCGTCATTGACTTCCTGGGAAACGACTGCATTGCCATGGACACCAATAAGTCCAGGGATCCATGTCAAAATGACGCATTTACCGATATGCTTCTTTTTCTATGAAATAAAAGTATTTTGGGTTTACAACTCCCAATTGCCAACAGGAATGAAAGAGAATCAGAACAGATCATGCATTTATATTCCTCAGAAGAGGCAACGCACTTCAGAGCAAGAAGATTTGTTTTAGTTTCTGCACTGAAGATCGGACTGGCATATTGCAATAGAAGAGAGGCAACATGCTGTCCGAAAACAGCAGCTGATGATACCGTATCACCATCCTTGGAATCATCTGCACCTATTCAGATGTTACTGCTCTTATAGAAAGGTTGTCAGGAAGTACATTCGGATCTCAACTTGACTAGCGGATACATCTCTACATTGAACAGAAATCAACAAACAACTTAACTCAACAACTGTCGAATTGGTTGGACTTCTGAAGCACGCAGGGATAGATGGGAAACAAAACTTGGGACCTACAGGTTAATTCCAGCGCTATATCAGTCAAGCTAATGTGGATCAAGGCTGAGAAACCCGTTGAAAAAACAGGACAAGTTACCAGCCAGGCAAACAAAAAGAAACACCTCTCTCCTTCCACCAGGAAAAGAAACGCTAAACGCATCAACATGTGGAAGGCGAAAAGGAACGAAGCCGTTGGTGACAGGAAAATATGTGCTCAAACACAGACAGACGACAATAACTCCATAACAGACAAAACTACACAAACTGAGCAGCTACACAGCGACGACAAAGCCCTCCACAATCCACCAACATTGACACAAATAAGGGAGCAATCGACCCAGACAAGAAGTAATTTTATTGGCAGGCAATTAACGCCTACACAATATATCGATAGGGAAGAATCCCGGACACCATGGAATAAATGTACAGCTGTACGAAGTCCGTACATAAGAGGTAAATTGACCTATAAGACAGAATTTGAAGACAGATCGGTGTCCTTCTTGGAGTCATTCGACCCGGACGACCCAGCATTACCAGATCGCTACCAGAGTATACTACAGAAACAGACATTGGTGATAGACCACCGACACCCACACAACAACGGGATCTAAACAGCAAGCAAAAGGCTCGCAAAAAGAAGACAAATCTGTCCGCAATACCTGACAAGGTGATAGGACATACAACTCACATAATAATAACAATGGGGCTATGTCATGCAAATTGATATCATAATTGTTAAAGGTCATTTTCATTCGAATGTCAAAAGATTTCATTGTATCATCAACATTGTAATGTAATTTTTTTTTAAAACATTCGGAAGTCGGATTTGAAGAATACAACTTCAATTCATTTGCATACTGCACACTAAGTTTGATGCATCTGTTTTCGAGTGAGGAGATATTTGCAACGATATATAAACTTCTGTTAGTCTCCTGTATGTTTCTAGCCATAAAAATAACCCAAGATTATAGCGAATTATGATTTACCCGTATCCCATTTTTTTTAATCACGTTTGCC
Organism: Gigantidas platifrons; assembly: GCA_002080005.1. NCBI lineage: Eukaryota > Metazoa > Mollusca > Bivalvia > Mytilida > Modiolidae > Gigantidas > Gigantidas platifrons. The sequence continues at coordinate 344,755 of MJUT01049015.1, read as the reverse complement.
TTTGAAGCTAGAGGACATGTGAACTGAATTTTATGTTAATGAAAAACTGATATGAAAGAGCAACTATTTGTCATGCCATTCATGTGATATGATGAATCGAGGTTTTAATTACATTTGTAACAATGATACATATGAAAGAAGGATTATTTATTGTTTCCCTTGAAAAAAGAAAGACAACTCGAAAATAATTTTAATGAATCGAAAAACTGTGTTTTAAATTGTAGTTTGTACCAGTTCATTATGCTTCTTTTACTTCTTTATGAGAACGAGAAGACACACATACTAGAAGTAGCTGGACACGGAATGTACCATGCTGCAGAAAAGTAGTACCCATATAACTAATTATCTTTGACGTAAATGCGTGTCACGTGTTTGGAGAATTGCTCACTTAAACAGCACTAAATGAACAACCGTTTGTAGGGAGTTGTTTATGATACGCTACAGCGTACAGTATGCCGACTCTAACCATCATATGACGTTTTATTTATGTGAAAATCAAGACATCGGTTCATGGATCCATGTAGGGGATGGCATATTAAATAGTTATATTTCATTGATCATTGATTGTGATAAATTATATACCGATCTTTATTAGTATTATAAAGGGTAAGGGTTAGGAACATGTTGTTTACTGCCATTTTCAACAATATTACAGCTACATCATAGCGGTCAGATTTATTGGCAGAAGAAACCCGGAGAAAACCACCAACCTTCCGCAAGTCACTGACAAACTATTATGAAAGAAACTTTTTTTATGCTTGTACACATGATGTGTTTTAGGTACACTCTCAAAGCTAAAAGTTTGACAAATCAAAATTATGTAAAAATCCTTTGAAACAAGAAAACTAAAGGGTTGCAAACATCAGCTAATGCTACCTTGCTTGAGTGAGTCATCCAGCGGATGTATAAATCCAGTGATATTGACAAATATAAAGATATTCATTTTGGTGCACACGACGCATCACTATAATTGCTTACATCATGTATGTTCACAGGCCAAAACTAGGAAAGACAAATAATATGGTAGCAATAAATACCAAGCAAACAAACAAAAACAAAACAAAAATATCAACAACAAAAAAGACAAAAACAAAGGGTCAAAAATTCATTAATATTAGCTACGCCTTCGTTAGACGAACCATAAATGTAATATATAATTACATTAATGAAGAACTGTTGATATCAATTCTAAAAAAAACCGTGTTAGTACTGATATACATCTCGGGTTTTTTTTCTATCAGCATTGGGAATAGCAACATGAACAATAACCTCATTTATACTTCTTGGAAATCAAAGACAAACAATGACTATTTTTCTAGGTAGAAATATATATTCTATTAACACGGGTAAAACCTAGATGTCCAGTGTTTTATTCGTTCCACATGTTTTCTTATTGACAGTCATTATAAAAATCTGAACGGAGTTATGCAATTGATTCATTTTCAAAAAAGATGTGTTCACTATTATTACAACGCCTCTATCGAAAGCACAATGCCATGTTCACTGTATTAGGATTTTCGTTAGTCGACTTCCCGGAATAATCGCTTTATATGCAGAATATAAATTAGCCATATGCTACTATGGTATATAAAACATCTTTCAGAGGATTTTAGAATTTCATGAATCAATGGATATATTCTGTTATAATGCTACATTACAAACGTAATCCTAAATTAATAAGAATTTATTCTGCATGGTGGTTAATGAAGTCATCGGTGTGTGTTGTCTATCTCATGTACATGTACCAATCAAAACAAGGACTAATAAATTTGTGTCAAATCAATATAAAAAATACAAAAGGCTTTGAAGCGAGTTAAAGTAGACATGAAGTGAGTGTGATGTACCTTTGTCCACAATCATTTTCGAGTAAAAATGCGATGTTGATAGAGAAAACAAGCACCAGTACAAATGCAAAAATGAAAAAGACAACACGAACTACAAATTACAAAACCCCGAAATTAGTTAACTAATCCTGCCAAATTACCCCTACATTTTTTTTCCACACACAAACAAATAGAAAAAAAATGGGATAAAGTATAACACATTGTCTTTAATGTCCTGAGTTTTTATTTAGAATATATATTAAATTCACATGTTTGCTGGACAATGTTCGGTTTAATTTTAAGCTTAAATTACTCTTTTCGGGTCAGGCTTAAGGTCCTATGGTAGTGATGAAAGTGCATATGGCGAGGCAAGTACCTATGATTCCCTTACCATAAAGAATTAACAATTTCAGATCAGTGGCCTATCAGAATTGTTTCGGTTTTTTTTTATTACGTTTCCATGGCACCTTCGATGTAGACACTTGCACTGAGATTATCCCTTATTCTAATATGACGTCCTTCAAACGCGTTGAGTCCAAACCCGTGGTAAAAATAATATTTATCTATGACTGATTACGTCATAGATAGACGTGGCTAGTGTTTATAAAGCGGCTGTTCCATGACACTCCCTTGTAAAAGATGCCCAATGATGCAATACTCAAAATAAATAAACATGAGTGTTCAACTTAAACATGAAGTGATTAAAATTAGAGGATAGTATTTGTATGTTTATCTGCATTCTAATGCAATACTGAACATTAAAATGCATTCTTGAATATGCCTGGGTCTAACAATCACACAAATTAAAATTCTGCGAAATCTTGTTGACGACTTTGGAACATAAACAACATGACGTCATATGAAAACTCCCAGTGTAAAACGTAAATATCAGGCTTTCTGGGCTTCGTGTACGCCTCCTCGTCAAAGTGGAATTTCCCCTTTCTTTTGAATTAGTGTTCATGAATGACAACATTTAGAAACTTCAAAATATATTTACCATCGCCATTGAAACACCTTTCTGGTTGTCATTTCAAAATTCTTTCAGTCGATTTAATAAACAGAACAGACAAAAACACTAGGCTGCTTCGATTTGAAATATATCCGTAATTGTTATATTAGAATCGAAACAATTACCAGTAACCATATATTTATATTGTTTTTACCACGGGTTGTCACTTTATGCCTTCATTTTACACCTCGCTACCGCTCGTGGTAAACATTTGGCATAAAGTGCCAACCCGTTGAAAAAACAATATAAATATATGGCTACCGGTAATTATTTCTTAATTTTACACAATCTTGTTAATAATGGAAAACACGTGATTGACATTAGTTTGTATACACCTTATACGAAATCATTGAGAATAGACATAATGCATATGTTTCGTTTGTTGAAATCAAAACCCGGGTCCTTTCCTCATCCCTGACATATCACCGGGTTTGCAACAAAAGTAACACGACGGGTGCCACAGTTGGAGCATGAACTGCTTACCCTTCCAGAGCACCATGTGTAATGGTTTGTAGATGGTTGTTTGTCCTTTTGCGATTTTTCATTTGTCCATGGTGTTGTGTCCTTCGATTTACGTCTTCTGATTACTCCCTTGGTATTTTCAAACTTTTCTTAGAGATAGCAAACATACATATTTTTGATGCAAAAATAATATGCTCCATACACGCTTGTTGTCTTGTTTGATTGTTCTACCACATCAATTGTCCCGACTGCATTTGTTCTTTAGCTTTCTAAATACTGGCATAAATATATTTTATAATTGCTATCATACCCTAAGTTTCATATTATGTCACTGTATATTTAGTGTATGTTCAAGAGGTAAATCTTCTCTCACCATTAACCGATAAAGAAATTCAGCCATTCCGATTGTCACCAACTGTTATCTATGCTTCATATAGCGGATTGTTGTAAATGTTTCATATTAATCTTTTGGATGCAAGGATTTAGAAAATGTTAAATAATATATAGAAGAATCGTACCGTCTATATCTTTATTGAATCGGAAACAAAACAATGATTTATTTTCTGAAGAATAAAATGTGCATGCAAGATTAGATGTAGATTACTCATGAAGAGAAAAGCTACTAATTATAACATCAACACACCAGGAAGTAAGATGACAGATGGTATATAGCAAGTACTATATAAATAGACAGTCTTGAATTGTTAAGCCATATCAGTCAACATGATCCGAGAAATCTGTCTGGCGTTTCTGGTTGTGGTGGTTACAGGTAAGATTTTAATGTTAATTGTGCAATGATGTTTTCTGTTTGCTACAAACCATGCTTTTATTTATAATTTTTTTTAAAGCAAAAGAAAAGCAATACTTCTTACAGATCACAATCAAGCATTGCTAGGAGTGCCACATAACAATGGTTTCTCGAGTTTTTTTTTTCTAAAAACTAAGACAAAGTTTCAAAGCCTTGATATCATAATATATTTTAATAAATTAATCGAAATAACTCCTTATATTAACTTTATCTTGGTTTTTATTCAGTTATTAATTTAAACATATTTTATGCAGAAAAGTACTGAATAGGATTGGATAGCAGGACTAGCCTATATATATCCTCTCCCCAATTAAAGTTAACTTTGATGAAATAATAATGGCTATGTTATGTATTTATGATCGGATGTTATTAATCCACGTTTATTACGATACATTCTGCCAATGTTGTTTTCATAGATGTAATATTTGAAATCTTAAATTAAAAACAAAACAAAGAATCATATATTAAATGATAATATCATATATTATTGACTTGTCTATGTAAAATATGTTTTATTATTTTATATTTTGCAGTCCACATGGCCGAAGGTGGAGGATACACTCCTAATAACGGTATGACACTATATAACATTTATAATTCAAATTTTTGAACTCGTTATAAACGTTTCGCCACACTAGTTTATAGCGGTATGGTAGTATATAGCAATTAGCATTCACATTTTAAACACCATATTCAACTATTACTGTCATAATTAGGTTCGATAACTCTGTAATTACTTTTCGACTGGTACCTATATTTTCTCCGGAACTATGCAACATACCAGTCATAATCAGGTTCGATTACTAGAATCTGTAATTTAAATTAATTATGATCTAACTTTCGATAACCCGTTAATATCAGAAACATATAAAATAATATGTCTCTGGTCATATATTGTAGTGATATAACATGTAAAATGCATTTCTTAGGTAATCATTGAATTCATTAATTTATCTGAAAACAAATATTCAGATGAATTATTTAAAGTAACTTTTACATTAAAATGTGAAATTTACTATTAAAATTATTCCATTAAAAAAAATCGGTTCAAAACATTAAGCATTCTTGCAGCGAAAAGTGAAGATTTAGAAAATTATATTCCTATGCTCGAGGCTACAAAAGATTTTGGAACACGAAATAATCGCTTAGGAGTTGAAAAGGTTAGCCGAAAGCGGGATGCATAATGTTTTTTTTTTTTTGTTAATAAAGCTTTTGTTCCTGTGAAAAAAAATGTAGTTTTTGTTTAACAGGATAGCCAAAATCGTATAATGCTATATTTTTGTTGTCATTTTTACTGGTCGAATTATATCATTTAAAAATGAAGTGTGTGAAATTATTTACCTGTACAATAATACAGGAAATAAACGCACCGGGGGTTCTGCCATTTTTATGGCTTTGTGTCTAATTAATTATGATGTATTATACTCCCCTGTGCGGACCTTGACTTCTCGAAACAATTTACATAATTGCAAGAAAAAAATATCTGTAATCCAGAAAAATTTCAAGGACAGTATCAAGCCAAGTGTTAAAAATTCCAAACAAACGTTATATTATCGGCGTGTCCACAAAGTGGCTAAAGAGGAAAATGCGCACTCTTGACATGTGGAATATTTTTAAAGAATCATGAATAAATGAGTGAAATACACTGATAGATGATATAATCTGTCAAATCCGTGTACTATTAAACATGAACACTAGTTCCGGTGAGCTCCGCCATGTTGGATTTTTCTTGTTCGATCTTAAAATTGTTGTCATTTTCAAATAAAATGGGAAGTAATAAGAACACAAATTAAACTGTTAGGAACTCGATTTTCGGAAAGAATCATTATTCAGCTTCTACAGGATATCAGCATATTGTTTGTCATATTAATTTTATTGATCAAATTTGACACATTTCGAACGACTGAATTTACAAATTACCGTAAATTAATGGGGATTGTACATGATTTATCGAGATTTTTATGCACTTTTTAAAAAATAATTTGGAAGTATTTTCTTGTTAAATTAAGCTGATACAAATAACATTTTCTTATCGATAAACATTTCAAGATTATGTGGATATCAGCATAATTTTTAAATATTGAACAGATTTGTTTTAATAGCGATTTAAAGTTCAATCACCGTGCATTCTTTGTTAAGTTTGTACGTTGTTGCCAAAAAATTGATGAACTTCAAACGTCTAGGGACGAGACAGGATGTAAAATTAAACTGATATAAACGTAACATTTCCACATTTCCACATGTCAACTACTTGCAGAAAGATGCAAAACTATCAATTATTTACCAGGAATCGTGGAATTTTCAATTAAAGTACCTAGGGGTCGAGGCATTTTACATACAAATAACGGTAAAATCGAGGAAAAAAGTATTGATTTTACGAAAGTCCAGGGACGTAATTTCCCATCGATTTAAACTGAAAAGATTATTATTTATCGATCAGGTAACTATTACTGATTATCGAGAAAGATGCAAAGTAATCTTAAATTGTGTATTTTACAAGAAATTGTCAATTTTCTAGCGCCTCCCGTAGCTCTCAATGTTAAAATTTTAGTGTATAGTTGACCGGAAGTCACGTCACAAAAGTCACGTGATGTCGCTAATAGTTCGATATGGTTATAGACGTTTCGACACACTAGTTTATAATACTATAACACTTCATCTGTAGTATATCATTGTGTGTCCTCCATTCAACATGAAAATACCATTACATATGACGTTAGAAATCAAGTTCATGGCTTTGGACAGGCACAAAAATGCAGATGACTTAAACCAGTTAATGTGGTTCTAACTCTACCCTCTGTATATATTGCATGCGCATATTCCAGTTATTTGATGGTTCCAAGGCTATAATCATGGCCATGATTGTATGGTAGTTGGATTTACCTATGCATCGTTGGTTATCATCACTGAAGTGGTGAATTTGATTGGTTTGAAGACAATAGTAATTTTAGATTAACTAGTGTCGTAATATTTTCGTTGTTAGAATCTTTTTTATATAGTAGAGTAGAAATTGTTTTAAATTTTAGAATGAAATATTTTTGCTTTTCACAACTTATTTTTTATCGTTCATTTCGTAAAACATATGAAATTTTGATTTAGAGATAAGATTATCGTGTGTAAAATTAAGTAACACATTTTATTTACAACTTGTAAGAGTTAACGGGTTTCCTAATTTTTATTATACCATCATCGAGGTCACAAGTTCAAATTGTAGCCTGCATTGCAGTAATTAATGACATTTATTGCTTCTGTTCTAAATCTAAATTGGGGTTAATGATAGCTGTGAAATTAGATAGTAGACTATGAAAGTGAGAGAGTCTGGTCAGTTTTGTATTGTAATTTAATCGAAAAGTGTTGTTTTGTAATCGTTAATCGAAAAGTATGTTGACTCTGGTTATCGTAATCGAATGGTAAACGACGTTTTGAAATTATGAAAATTGACTGTACATATTGTATATTAAATGTGCATAGTGATTTATATCGTTTGTTATACATCGTAAAAATCGAACAATTCCACTGCAACTTTATGGTTTAACTCCGCAACATTGATTATTATGTGTGGTGTACTCGAAACCATTTGATAGAGAAAAAAATGCTATCAGTAACTGACGACCGGTTGGCTGTTTTCTTTAGGTGAATCGGTTCCCACCACCAATAAGATGACCGCCATGAAGCAACTTAATCATTGTTAAGCGTGATGTTAAGCTCCAATCATGCATTAATTTCTTATTGCTGTGATAACATTTTAAAGTTTCCATTTTCATAATAAATGTCCAATCCAAATACGTTTAACTCGAAAATGAATTAATCCAAATTATCTGTACCATATTAGAACTCTGTAGTGGCAACATAAATGTGGCATACTTCAGTTTGTACATGAATGCTACAGTGGGTAGGGTCTTATTTACCGACCGCTCTGGCAACACCAATGAATTTCATATTTGTCTAATATATTTTATTGATTGTTTTCGTTTGTTGACAGATGCCTACGGCCCGGATTACGGCGATAATAATAATTATGGAGATTATAATGGGTATGATTATGGGAAAGATTACGGTTATGGGAAAGATTACGGTTATGGGAAAGATTACGGTTATGGAGACTACAACGGTCACGGAGACTATAAGGGTTATGGTAATGTATATTTATTGCAGTAGAATATGATATAAAACACAGAAATTTAATTTCTACAAAGAAAAAAAAACCCGGAAAAATATAGCATTGTTATTTTGATTTTGTTAATAGACCTACATGGAAAATCATTAACACTATTAAAAATCATCCTTGAACAATCATCACGATACGTTATTATTTCTAGAAAAAAAAACCTCCATGATATTGATAATGGCAAACTTTCCAAACTATTTACATAAAAAGAATTTATTTACCAGAAGTAATGTCGTTTTCTTTCATTTTACAAGATGACTATGACTACAACAACTATGGCGACAACAATTATGGTGGTGTCGGTTATAACAATGACAAAAATGAATATTATTCCAAATATCATGGAATGAAACTCGTTGGCAATAGATTCAACTATGGCGGAAAAGGTATGATTTAATTATTACTAAAATAAATGTTATTGTTATATAAATATGGTATATACTTATGCATTAAATTATTGTCTAATACGTATGTGTTAAATTATTCTTTAACTATTTAAATATTAAATGATGTATTTAATAAAAAATTGTGTTACGTAATAGTTGGTAGTCGTTTAAAATGCTGTTAAAAGATTGTCATGCAAAGAAAATATACTTACATGTACCACAGTATTAATATTATTGAAATAACAATATCATAGCAAAATTAACTGATGGCTTATATGTCTACAATATATTTGCATGTGATTAGACTATCGACTGAGTTGTGGCCTCAATCGTTTCTACAGCTATTGGAACACATGTTACGGAAAACTTCATAGTACCCAAGGCTGCGTTGGACAACTCCTTAAAGAGCATCGGTTTGATATTTATCGAAGTATGTTAAAAATAAACACTAGCTTATATTCCAAACTTACATTGAATACATATATTAAATATTAAGGTTATTAATAAAAGTAAAACGTATATATATTACTAGACATAAAATATAAGTAAATAAAACACAGCAACAACACAATCTACAAATACTAAATATAGAACAACCGATTTACTGCGCAGTTGAATATACATTTGACAATTCGTTAAAATAGTGCATTTTTCACAATCTGATCAAGAAGAATAACACGAATCATGGCTGTGGCTTGCTACACGACAGACACACGAAAGAAACACGTGATCTATGTTCGCTCATGGTATGATACAAATAACATAAGAATTAAATCTCAAAGAAAAACAGTGCGTGGGCTATTGTTGTTTATAGTAAATATGTATGTCACATCATGACGAGAACACGTCATTTAATGATGAGATGATTATATCTGCTTTCTACAAGACAAGCACGACATGCTTGATTTTATAGTGAGCTAGCTCTTTGAAACTATAGCCCATAGATAGACATGTCACATCACTCGGATACATTATAATGACTCAGAGCAGCAAACCAGTCTTTTCTCTGACTCCTTAATGATATATGCTCAGCGGTAAAGCAGAAAATGAAGATAAAACTCGATCCCACGATCTACCACACTCGCGGCTAGTACACTAACTATTACCCCACCGAAACAGTCCAGATATTTGCGAAGATAGCTACGTTAATGAAAACAAAACTGCATGTATTATAACAATTACTGAATGAATATATTATTTTTATCATAGCCAAAAATTATCTGTACAAGCAACTGAAGCTCCACAAGAAAATTGCCAACAACCATGTCAAGAAGGTCAATTATATTGCTAAAGCCCATGTTGCAGCAATAAACAAAGTAGCCAAAGGTCATACCAACGCTATAAAGTACACAGCCAAGAAACACGTGGGAATAATAGCAACTGTGGCTAATAAACACATCAACAAGATTAAATCAATTGTACAAACCCACTTGTATAAACTCCAGAAGCACACCAAAAAACATCTGTATGCCGTGGAAGCTCAACACAAGAGGCACATGGCCGCCCGTTCATATCAGAACAAAGTACAACTGGCAAATAAGGAAATCCTTGATCAAAAGCATAAAATCTACATTTATAAGAAACTCAGTAAATATAACAAGAACAAGTATATGCCAGGATCAAAAGGAAAGGGATACGATTACCATTATTCCTATAAATTAAAATAGAGGACCGATATACACAAAGAGGTAATATTTTAATAAGTAACATATTGGTTAATTGTTGTGATAAGAAATATTCGATAATGATACCTGGTTAAATTTCCATTAGTTATTACACTTAATCCTCGTTATTTTGAACTCGGATAAGTCATTACCGTGGATAACTAGAATTACAATATGGTTTGTTCATAGTAATTGACCATTCTAGGGCACATGAGGTCACTCCCGCATTTAGTGGGGCTCGTGTTGCTTGATCTTTAGTTTTCTGTGTAGCGTTTTGTAGATCATTGCTTGTCTTTTCTGCTTTTATCAATTGTATTGTCTGTCCTTTTTATTCCCGGTTTCTGATTACCTCTTTGATATCGTAACTTCTTTACCCTCATAACCCGAATACTCGGTTAATTCGTACTAAAATAATAGGTCAGGTCCACCCCGATGACGTCCACCACGAGATTATAATGTAGTAAAATAGTGTTCTTGTGATTATACTCATTAACTGGATGTGTAACATGTCAATATTTACGAAATGAGAAGCAATAAAAAGAAATAGCAACGACTACAATTTCGATCACCTCGACCATATCTATGTCAACAGAGATGAACTTTAAAACGCCATATGCCTAACCTGATTCCCCGGCACGTAGTGCGTCAAACGTAAACATTGAAACTGATTTGTTTTTGTCTTTTAATATTATTTCAAAAAGGAAACAATCATTGGGGGGTATGGGGGGGGGAGTCTTTATGCTATCTAAAAAGTTAAAGGAAACAAAAAGATAAAACAAACCTTTGTTGTAAAACAAACAATTATTACAGAGTGTGCTGATACAAAGTAAAGATATGCAAATTGTTTGCTTCTTGTCCTGGGAGTACTTAGATTCTTTGAAAAGCAACAATTGTCGCTTCAAGTGAATTATATAATAAATTATATACATGCAATTGACAAAAAAATAATCCTGATGTTTCAAAATCAATACTAAAAATTAGACTTTTGAAGTTTAACGACAAAGGTGATTGAATTTATCACAATGGTATTCAGAATCCATAACTCGAAGGACAGACAACACAATGGCAAAAAAAACACAAAAAAGCTAAAAAAACCGAATACACCTTAGATCACATCATATCGTCCTAATGGACAGTTTTATTAGTTGATGGTAGATCCTCTGACATTCGTCAACTACTTCAAAACTATATCACATAACGTTGTATTCAGAACACCCTCACCGTATTAGCGATAACTTCATTTATCTTAATTTTGATAATCATTGATTGCTTAAGTGGATGTATATATAGCGACAAGTGCCGTTAAACATAAAGAGACGAGTCGTACATCATATATTACATCTTTGCATTACAAATTCTTATTCTTTTTCAGAATGGAACCAACTTTGAAGTGATACATATAAATAAATGAAAAGCAACTATAAACTTTGTTTTCTTCTCTTAGAACAATGGTAACCTTTGGTCTCCAGTGGTGACCATATCAAATTGGTCTAACATCTCCTTTCTTGCTTAAGAAAACATCAACATGTTCTCATTCATATATGTTGAGGATGTGAACTATACCCGACATAAAAACTGTTTAAAAACACGTACAGTAGCAGTATATTGTATATATATAATGTATGAGGAGTTTGAGGATACCAAAGGGGTAAATCCGTTACTCCAATATGGTATGTGTATGCTCTGGCAATACGCGGATAGCATAAACCTTTGTATGATTAGTTTTTGCAATGTCAATATAGCAGTATTTCAACTTATTGCATGACAAATGTTTACAAACAATACATTATGTAGGTAAACTAGTTAATTCTGGGATCAGTATACAGATGGATGGTTTATTTACCACATGATTGATTAATTGTTGCTTAACGTAAAAATTGGTGCTATTTCAGTTTAATTCATGACAACATCCTTACAAATAACAAAAATACATTGGTGAAAGGTTAATTGTAGAATCGGTAAGCTTTCCACATGATTGATTGATTCCTGTTTAACGTCTAGTGAGAGGCACTTTAACTACATCCATGGCGACAATATGTACATATCTACAAACAGTAAAAGTTTGTTCTGGGAATTATAGTCAGATGGGTGGTTTGTTTTCCACATGGTTGATTGATTTTGTCGATTAACGTCAAATGAGCAGTATTGCTACTTAATTCAGACGACAATATTGTTGTAAATAATAACTCTTGTAGGTGATAGGTTGGAAACGAATTTGTGTTTTGCTGCTCACAAGATTATTTGATTGTTAATTGTCTATCGTCAATTGAGTTTATATACAAACGTTAGAGAAAACCGAAAGGGCAACTAAGCATGGACAATCAAGAGAAACTGAAAACACTGGGTACACAAGGCGAAGACAAACAAAACACCGAACACAGAATACTAAAACGTTCAGCAACACGATATCCCATCAAAAACCAGATGAGAACACAGGCGACTGCGAAGGGCAAAAGCAGCCTCCGCCTCGCAGAGTCAATATGCGTTGGACACCACTGTACGCAATCAAACACATTCAACATAAATTAGACATGGGTCCACCTATAAACAACTGGAGGTGAAGACGAACCGAACATAGTTATCTATGACAGAAAAGGCTTACAAAAAAAGCACAAACAACAAATAGGTATAAATGTAGCACCCCGGATTGAAGAAAATGTTTATCATTATGAACTTCGTCTTCTGTCTGTCGATAGGACAAAATATCGAGCTCATGAAATAGGTTTGATTATATAATATCAATCTATGCAGAACTATATCAACAGAGGAAGCATTTCGAAGTCGATATACTTCTGATGGTCAATAATATCATACACTTTCTTGTCATTATTCATGACTTATGACCGAAACTAGAGTAACACGACGGATGCCACTATTGGAGCAGAAACTGGCTACCCTCCAGGAGCATCCTGATTTCACTCCCGGTTTTCAGTTGGGTTGGTGCTACTCGATCTGTAGTTTTATCTGCAATGTTTGTAGATCTTTGTTTGTCCTTTTGTCCCTTTTTTGAGATTGTGTTGTCTGTCCTTCGAAAAACGGATTCTGACTAACCGTTTGGAATCTTCAAGTTCTTCTTACATTATACACTTGCTATGTTATAAATCTTAAATTGAATATTGAAATGGATATGCAATCTGCCGTGTTAAAAATTAGTTTTAGTAATGTGAAATATGTCCATGTAATTGCACTTTTAGTAATGTGCAATATGGCATGCAATCCAACATTTTATAGTACATCCTTTGTAATACATTTGCATAAGAAACACTATGACATGGCATAAGCCAATCTTCACGACGAGACCATATCAGACGAATGTCGTGATTAAATCTGAATGGTTGGTTGTTGTCTAATGCTAAATGAGCAATATTTCAACTATATTCATTGTGCAAATAAATAGAGAAGCACTACTTTTTTTTCGGGTAAATGGTGACATCGCGGTGAGCCTAACCAACGTTTGAAGATAACAAAGGGGTAACCAGAAAACAAACATTGATTGCAGGGAAGTACATACAATACAGTGACCAAACGGAAAAGGACAAGCAACGAACTACAAAACGCTATGAATAAAACTAAAGGTTGAGCAACACATAGCCTGCACAAACCGAGGGTAAACTCATGTGCTCCGAAAGAGAAAGTACTTAATACTACATGAATGGCACCCGTCGTGATAATCTTGTTACAAATACGGTGATAAATCATGAATGTGGAAACGACAGGATAATCCTTACGGCTAACGGTACATTTTCGTGACAGATATATTCCGTAACATAGAATGTTAAGATAACTACAGGAAACGCGGATTTAATGGATATCTGAAATGTTCCAAACTGCCACCAATGATTCGTTTCGAATAACCAGCAGATGTTCCTGTCGGATGTGGTCCACATTTTTTTGTTATTTATAAACAAAGGTCGACAAAAATTATGTAATAAAACAGAGTTAATGCAAAGTTCCAAATAACACAAATTGATTGACAAGATGATTTTTCATTTAAAAAATCTAAATTTACAAACAAATATACAAATATGTTTTGACACATCTTACACCACTCTTTCAAATAATGTGTCTTCACTGAATATCCTCATCATCAGCTGACAAAGGAAGAAAATATAAATGGCAATAATTGATCCTGTCGAAAAGATACATATTTAGATCACATTATATAACAATTAGGCTAATCTTACAAGTCATGTACGTTACTGTGATCGTCGAAGTATTGTTTCATGCGTGTCAATTGGGGAATTTCAGATCACCCCGCGTATCAAATATGGCATGTTGTCTACAAATTAAGCCTACATATGATTCACAGAGGCAATCCGTGCAGAATCCGTAAATCGAAGAAGATCAGACAACACAATGGCCAAAATAAAATGGACAAAAGGACAAACAACGATCTACAAAACATACACACAAATAATTTCGACAATTTCTACTTAAGCAAAGAAGCCTAAACGAAAATGTGCT